>VZRE01001189.1:270929-282520 GCA_013396775.1 Cephalopterus ornatus
AAAAAAAAAAAAAAAGGTATCATGCAGAGATCTATATAGCCAGAATCCACAGTATTGATTTTAGCTCTTATTGTTACAGTTGGTTTCTGAAGCCTGCAACAGGACAACTATCAAGACATGTCACATTTATTTGCAAGCAAATAAAAAAAGTCTCCAAATGAAAGAAGCTTAGGGGAAAAAGAAAAAAAAAGAAAAAAAAAAAGAACTGTGGAGCTGTGCACTGACAATGATACACTATCAGCTTACTCAGAGAAGTTACAGTGGGAATACACACATTGAATTATACATTACACGAATGCACTGATTTATTGTGGTAATAACATCCACCTCATTAAAAGATTCTGCTTTGCTGCAGTTGGAGGGCTACATATTGTTTACTGCTATAAATTAATGGCAGCGCACAGAAGACTGTAGAACCCTTCTAACAATAGATCTGTAATGACAGTGCTGTATATCACAGCTTCCCCAGCAGCTTCATAATAAAATGGAGACAATGTATTGGGCTAATACATTCTACCAGGCAGGCCCATATTTTTCTGACAACTGCTTCTAAGGATGAGGTGATTCTGGTGTGTTACACTGCACTGTGAACAGTCAGCTACAGAATAAAGCACAGACAAGGACTATTCAAATATTCTCTGACTTTCAAGTTAGTAAAAAAAAACAATTAACTGAAATTTTGCAATTATTTCATATTTCAAAATTAACAAGGAAGCATGATTACATACTGTATTCTCTCCCCTGTGGGTAAATGCCAAGGGAAAAAGAGTAACACCAAGCTAAGCTGTGCTAGGTGTAGCTGTGAGACCAGAAATTTACCCTCCTCAACACCATTCCACTACAGCTACAGACCTCTGAGGAAGAACAAGCTGAAAAGCTTTCATATCCTGAAATTCCAGAGCATACGTTATTTGCAGCACCTCTTTTCCCAGAGGAAAATTAGATATTAGTGCACCAATAAAAAACGTTTATTTAGAGAGAGAGGGAAAAGTGAAAAGTAGAGATAGGAAAATTCCAACAGGCAAAAACAATGCATGAGATTACGGGAATAAAGATGAAGAGAGAAATCCCTTGTGGCTGCTAGGTTTTCAAATGGTATGGAAAAAATGAATGATGATGTGTATGGTTTTCAAGTCAGCGTTCATTCAAAAACCGTGTCCAAACTGGAGAGAGAACTGGCGTAAAGTAGTTTTTGTTTTCACTTTTCCAGAGGCACGATCACCTGCTTTTTGAGCCAAAGTGGTTGTTGCTACAACATGTGCTACAAATATGTAAGTTCCAAGCTATTCTTAAAGAAAAAGCAAAACAAAAAAAACAACTAAACAAAAAAACAACAACAAAAACACCAAACTTATTTAATGTTAATTTTTTGAGGGCTCTCAAATAAAGGAATACCTCAAAATAAATAACCTCATATTTTTAGCAAGAACTGAATATAGTACATCTCAGTCTTCGGATCAAGCTTGCTTTCTTTGAGATATAACAAAGAAAAATGGTTTGCTGAAAAATAACTGAGAAAACACACTGTCTCTTATCATCTACTGCTGTCAAATATGTCCAGACACTATGGTGTACAGTTATATTTGTTAGTTCTTAGCCTACCTCTGTGCCAGACATTGGAACAGTGACCCGTCTTGCCTTTATTTTCAGAGGAGGCCCATTTGCACACAACAGAGGAAAGCAGAATGTTCACTGCTCCTTTACCTAAGGCAGAAAGTCTCCTGGGTTCTGCCACTCATGTTCAAGAACACAAATATTTCAGAAAAACTGCTAATGAACTAAAATAAATTGATTGAATTCTTGTAAAGAAAGAATTACAATATGACTATTTGTAGTTCCACATTTAAGAAGAAAAAGGGGTGCTTTTCATTTCTGTCTAACGTGGTTTCGTATTTTAAATAGTGTTACTCCAAATAACAGACATACACTGTTCTTACCCATGCTGCCTTTTCTTATTGGCTTTTACATATGTTTCTGTTATTGAAACGAATCTAGCCACTTTTACTGTTTCCTACCCAGTGTAATACTGGGAAGAGTTTTCAACTCATTAATATTCAAAATCCATGAAAGGTAAAATATACTATGTACTATGGCAGTTAAACTGCATTTAATTAGTGCAAACAATAAGTAGTCAAGATACCATGGTTTCATCTTCACTGTTAACTTTTGCCTCTTTTGGCGAAAAGGAAATCTTAACAATTAACTACAGGAAATCAGACCTGTGCAGGTGCCTGTGAGCTCTAAAAATTAGACAGTTCCAGAAATGAAGTCTATGTTGACCACTGTAAGCAGAAAGATTTTAAAAAACAATTAAAAAAAATATTATTTGAAATCTGTATTTTAAAATGTCTTCACCATGAAAAAAAAAAGAAAGAAAATTAAAAAAAAAAAAAAAAGAGAAAAAATAAGAAAAAGTGCTTTTCCTTGTGAATTCTTATACTGTTTTCTTATCCACATCCAACCAGATACTTGTGTTCCTGTGAATACAACTATCTGTATCATTGAATTATGTCTGGTAGCATCCTTGACAAGTATGATGTTTGTTTTCCATGCATCTTATTTTTAAGATGACTATCTGGTTTTCATTACTGGTATTTTTCATGTATTTCATTGGGCTTAAAGGACCACGGGGACCACTAGGTCATCTTATCTCACCCTGTGTTTGTACGACAAACTGTGAAATGCCTTTCCATTACATGATTTTGAGCCCAACTACTTACACTTGATTACAGCATGAGCTGTATTTGGCCAACCTGCTTCCCAGAAAGGCATCTGAGTCTTGAATACGTGGACAATCTGCTACTTTTCCTGGAAGCTTTTTCTACTGATAATTCTGATCCTTGTTTGAAAAAATATCTAGTTCAGTTTAGTTATGCATTTACTGCTGTGTTATCAAAGAGATCTTATTACACTTCCCTATGACATATCAAGAGGATTTATTTACCCAGTATTTTCTGAATATAAAGATATTTATAGACTGTAATTCCACTTTTTAATAAACATAAGAAATGGAACTCTTCAGGTGTTCCATTTTAAGGCATTTCTTCCCCCTTAAAATTTCTCTGCAGCTTGCCTTTAGAACTGGGAGGATATTATGTCTGTAGTTGTCATTCTAATCCATTATTCTGAATATAGGTATTTCAAATAATTGTGACACTGGAAAATTTGTAGGGACAAGGAAAAAAAATGGGAAAATAATGTAAAACAAGTTCTGAAGAATTCTTCCTTTTCTTTCTATGTCCACCTAAAACTAAAAAAAAAAATTTCAAGCATAATTAAGAGCAGTAGGCAAGCAGGCCTTCATATGGTCCACAGAGAACAAACAAACAAAACCCATAACTGCCCTAGTAACAAAGCAAAGACAATTATACCTTCTCATATAATTAGATTCCTTCTCAAGTACTAGATTCATTGCTTCAGGGAGCAATGCAGAGCAGGTTAAAAAAACCCACACAACAACCAAACACAACCAGACCACCAGTCTATCAGTGGCCACTAAGCACGACTGCCTAAATTATTTCTCTGGTTCACAAAGGAGTTAAACTCCTGGTTGCCAAACGTGGGAGGTTATATGAAGGTAAGGATGGCGCTTTACCTGCCTTCTTTTCTTTTCTCACGAAGCTCCTGACACTGGCTGTTCACAGATGTAAGGCACTGAGCTTCTGGAGCAGCTCCTCTTTTACACCTCATATTAAGTGACTCAGCATCTTCCCACATACACGGGCTGTGCACATGAGACAATAAAAGCCCGCCAAGAGCACTCCACTACAATAAACCTGCAGTGAACTTCTACATGCAAATGATTTCTTTGCTTACATTTATCTTCTTACTTACACCAGTGAGGAAACAAGGATAAACAGCTAGCAGCCGCCTCATTTAAAATTTGCTTGCACAGCTTAGGGTGCAGGCAACTGTTTCCCAGCAGCTCTGTTCACAAAGTGACAAGTATAACCAGCTGACTGTGATCAGCATTTTTATCAAATGTATGATCCCCAGATATTTCCTGATACACTGCATATGAGATTAAATCCTGTAATCCTCTTATCTCAATGTTTTCAAAAACAAGCTTAATACAATCTATACGCACTAAAAAACACTGAGCTTTTTTACAGAAACGTGCTTACAAGCTTTCTTTGAAAAAAACCCCCTATTTACGAGAAATCATGCCATAAAATTTATCAGATCACATTAGGTTCTAAATCAATTTTTAAAACTCCAGTTTCTATTCTCGGGAAACTGAGTATTCAATAAAGGGCTGGAATAACAGCAGAAAATAGTCATGTGCATGCAAATTAAAAGTATTTGTATACACGGTTTGTATTTCAGATTTTTTTAAGAGCACGCATATTCCTTTGAGACAGCAAGAACTGTCAGGAAAAACTGATCTAAAGATGACCTAATAACCAGAATGTCTGGACGTGTCAGTATAAATATTATTTAATGGTGAAAAACATGGAAGATTCCCAAAGTCCACAGTTTAAAAAATGGATCATAAACTAATGTTAAGCATAAAAACTGAAGAAAAACTATTAGGGAATATTTATGATGTTTTAGCCATATGTTAGTGACAGAATATACCCCAGGTCACCTAAACTCTTGGAGAAATTTGAATTTCAAGCAAAAATCTCCATGCCTTCATATTACTAACAATAGTATCAAATGCTATTACAACCATCTGTAGCAGATTGCAAAACAATGCACTGCTGAACTGCAAACTTTCAAACTAATTAAGCACACACTAATTAAGCACACTAAGGTTTAATAAATAGTTCAGCACCACCAAATGTGTCACACACAGTGTATCTGAGGTATTGCTTCACGCTAATACTGCTGGGAAGCCAAACTGAAGAGAGTTGTTATGTGTGGTACACTTCCAAAAGGTCAGGGAGAAAGGAAGTTGCGTGTCCCCGGGAATCATGAGGCAAAATCAAGCTGCTTGCGGGCAGTGAGGAGGGTACAGCCTCTAAGCAGCTGCCTTACTTAGAAAATAACTCTGCCAGCCAAAAGCAACCATTGGCATATACTATTCATGACACAGTCTGTCAAGTGAAGGCAAACCCTGCGTTGTTATTCACTTATTTAAAAAAAAAAAACAAAAAAACCTTTTATGGATTTTGAGAAACAGGATTTAATGAGAAGCCACAAGCACTCAACTCCTAGCAGCAGATGAAAACATTCTCTCTTCTGCCTTCCTTTCACAGACCGTGCTCCTTTGCCAACACAACATACAAGAGACAGAAAACAGCAGCCATTATACCTAACACCAGATCTATACAAGACAATCAGAATTAAAAGCATAATCCTTTTTGTTTGTACTAACAGCACAGAACCTCATGCTGAAAGCTGACACAAATTTACATATTCTGCAGATTTCTGTCAGGGCACACAAAATATACATTATTTTGTATCATCTGTAAGCACCAAGCCCAACAAAAAAAGCAGCAGAAGGCTAGAAATATGTACTTGAGAAGGTATAAGTTTTTTCCCATAATCTGTACTGTTTCATAAAACTATTACAATCAGATTATATCAATCCTGATTATAAAGTCAGCTAAGAGCCCATCAATATATCTTGTTTCACATATGCATTGCTTTGCTCCTAAGGTGAATTCATCCATCATCTTATTCCCTGTTTCATGAGGTCTCCTGATCAGTCAGCCATCACCTTCAATACCATCAACAGATTGGTATTGTCAGAAAGTTTTATCAGCTCCCTTTTCATCTTTTTCAGATTACCATACATCCTGAACAGTATAAAGTACAGAACAGACTTTTGGAATGTCAGTGACCACCCCACTCTGGAAGCCAACCTTGTCTTTCTGATTCTGAGGCCGTTTCGAGTGATTGGCTGGATATGATATATAAATTATTTTAATCTTGTTAAACTATTCACCTCAAGCTTTTAAGATCCCATCTTTTTCTCTTAGTAACCCTTTTCTATCGATTTCCTTCAGTTGATCCACATTTTTGTCTGTTGATATTTTAGTTTTATAAAGATCATCTGACGTGTCCATCAAAGTAAGTCCACATCCTGAGAACCACCATAAACAACTTCTTAAACAAAGATTATCATTATTTTACCATGATCTCATTTTCTGAGCAATACTTTGAAACCCAGATTATTTTTTGACCCCAAGAGGCTTCCTGCTGCTAGGAGTTTGACCAACTCAGTTGTAGACAGCTCCAGTTAGGTGAGATAAATCTCATATTCATTTCCCATATGAGTGCAACTTTCAGCTTAGCCACCATAATGCTCGTTCAGAAATCTGAGTTCATAATCTGCTGGAGTTCAAATGTATGAATATAAAATGGAAGAGAGACTGTATCAAGAGAATAACATTCACTTTACATTAGGAAAACAGAAAACACATATTTAAAATGTCTATGGCTCAAGTCATGTGTGTGAAATTACTTTATTTTGATTGCTAGTAGATTTTATGACCAGACATGTGCCCCATGGTTTCTTGTGATCATTTAAAAGGTCATGAACTTCCCTCAGTTCATTTCCAATTAGAGGATGATGTATGTTCAGGGCACCTAAAATTGAAACAAAAGCAGGATGGACAACAACATCAGATACAAACTTAGGATATAATTTTGAACATCCATGGTTAAGAGCTATGGTTTTTCTTGTCTTTGAGTATTTCTGTATTCAAAACGAAACTCCTCCTTGCAGCAGGGGAAGATTACGATTATTAGGTTTATTACCGAAATGATTCTTTTTGACCCTGTAAACTTGCCTTTTGCCCTAATACCTAAATAAACAAACAAATAAATAAATAAATAAATAAAAAGATTGCTTGAAGATCATTAGGTGATTCTAGAAACTGATATATGCATATGAAGTGCAAATAGTATGCTTCTTGTGACTTCAAAAAACAAGGCTCTGGTGGGAAAAGAAGAGAACAGAGAAGAGAAAGTAAGAATGGCAATGAGATGCACTCTGTCATCCACTTGTATATTCTCTAGAGGACGTGGTGTGACACAGAGAATAACCAAATAAGACAGGGGGAGGAAAAAAGCCATGCTATAAAAGGATGGTTATAACACTGTCACAGAGCAACATAAATTATCAGAATATTTAAAAAAATTCTATCTACACTAAGAGTAGGATTTCAGAAAGTATGCTTGGACAAATCATCTCAGAGATACATTTGGGTCAAGCTTCAGCTTCGGCAGGTCTCCATAGGAGTTGTGGAGGAACAAGACACTATGGAAATCATATGTTGATCGCAAAATCCATGGAAATCACATGTTTATTATGAAAAGGGCCCAGATATAAATGCCACATGAAGCTTAAACCAAGAAATCGGCTCAAATCAGCTGTCTTTGAAAGTGAAACAAGAAATTGATACCAAAATCCAAATAGTTTAATGACTTTAAGGACTACGTCTGGGTCGGACTTGACAATCCAATAACTACTTAATTTAAATAAATCAGTCTTTCTCGTGGCTGAGTTCTTGCTTTTCTGCCCGAAATTGTCTCGGGCCGACCTTGTCCGTGGTGCTGAACCCCACGTCCTGGCGAGGACGAGGTTTGCTCTGGGTGGGTCCCTGACCATGGTGCTGCAAACATGGGATTGGGACCGAGGAGGCAGACGACTGGGGCAGATCAGCCACAGACCCGTGGGGCCGTTCGCAGCTTTGTCTCCCAGTTTTGGCAAATGTGCCGACGGAAATGACACAACAGATCAACTCAGCTGTCAGAAACAATCATTGACCAATTTTAGCATTCATCCATGACGGAATCTGTTTGGGAGTTGCTGCCATTTGAGAGTCTCACAAAATCACTTTTACCCATTTAGAAATGGAAAAAAAACCCCGTTATTAAGTCAAAACCTTTCACGGGAATATAACAGACTACCCAACACTTTAGTTTGTACTGTTTCTAATTACAAATCAGATTATCTGGTCTATACAAAGAAAGCCCATAATAGTCCTAAAATTATAGGCACTGTCATGAGATGTGAACAGGAAAACTTCATAATCTTGCTAAGCTTTCTTCAAAGGGGGTCTTTACAATTCCCTTCCCACCAGCCCTTTTCAGCTTTCTTTATATTCAAAAAGAATAGATCAGGAAGAAGGAGTCTTCATTCTCCCACCTAGATTTTGCTCCTTTATGCTTTCCTAAATGGAACCAACGCATGAAAGCTTCTGCTTAGAGTATTGCTTCCTGTTTGAATGCTTCTCTCCTCCTAAAAATTTCTCCCAACGTGATTTTGCCAAATGTTTAGGTCTGTTGACCCCTTTGCACAAACACATATGGAGATCCCATGTACATCTACAGCAAGATGATAAACCAGTTTCTGTAATAATTTCCCTCAACTCTTCCCTGTTCTGTACATAATTTTAGAGAGGATGGAGTGTTCCTCTCCTCAAAGAAGCAACTTGTGTTTCACAAAGAAAGTATGAAAACTTGTTATCTGATAATGAAGAGGATCTGTTAAATATACTTTCTGCTAAAAATATCAAAATCTATGAAAGACTAAAAACAGAATAATGAAAAATGTGTCTCCTTTTCAGATATCACTGCTGCAGGCTGACTGTAGATACCTCTAACACTCTTTCTTGAGGTGATCCAAAATTCTAGAAAATATAATGGATTTTCTCTTAAGTAACATGGATTATGATAGAAAATCTGAAATATTTTATTTCCTGTACTGTCTTGTTTCAAGTAGGGATTCACATTCCTGGTTTTCAAATGCTTTTCAACTAAGTGGTATCTTTTGTCACAGGTACAGATGACAAATTTATTGTCTGAAATACCAGTGACAAAGCAACCAAGGCAGATGCTGAGCCCAGTAATGTCAAGCCTCAAAGGTTTTAGTGCCTAAATTCAAATGTAATTGCCTATCAAAATAAGTCATCACTGCTGCACCCACTATTGTTAGTTCTCACACTGTTCCTCTCATCCTTTTTTAGTGTCCAATTTTGAGAACATGCTTTATGCTTAGAAGGACACTGAATCCCGGTGAGTTTATCATTTTTAAATGGTAGCAACCTGAAATCATTTTGACTTGGAGCATGAGCTGAATAAAATGAAATTTTTGTTCCCTACATAAAAAGCACTGGTTCACAGAATGCCTGTACAGATTTTAATGCTACTCTAGGAAAAAAGATTTCTTTTAAAAATTTGCAAAACTATAATATGGGCACATCAAAATATTTGTTACTTTCTATCTTTTTGCCAAGAGGTAAGGAAGAGATAACTAAGCACATTGCATGCCCGTCCCACCTGTCTCCTCTTAGAGGAAAATATGCAGCACAAGTTGTACGTGCAGTGAATTTGTGCTCCTGAAATGGGCACCCTGCAACAGAACTCAGGCTGGCATGCTGAAGAACACTCAACAGTGAAGCTGACATCAGAACAACAAAACTAGTCTACTCTGTCATACTAAAAATCTATTACCTCTACTTCTGTCAAAGTGTATTTTATATCAGTGGCTCCCACATACCAATTAAACACCTCACTTCACTGAAGGTGAGAGCTATTTGTTGCCTTTGTACACTTGACTGGAAGGAAGTCATTACATACATAACAGCCACTATAAAACTGATGATGATTTAGCAAATATTGCATGGAAATGATAAAAATGAGAATAAAAAAATTATTGTGTACACATGTAGCTATAGCGTGGACAGAAGAAGATTTAAGAGCGGCATAATTTTCTTCTTCTAGTAGTGTCAGTTCATGATCTTACAGAAATTTTGTGCCTTTTGAAAGAAAAATTATTAACAGCTGTTTGCATACAGCAAGATCTTGTAACAAACTTTTCAGAGTAAAAAATAACGCTTTCATATCTCAGTATTTTCCATGTACTTTTACTTCTATTTTTTTTCCCTATCGAAGATCAGAAACGCAACAAAATTTATTGCTTCTCCTGAATAAGGAAAAAAATGTGGTTTTGAATAGCATAAAGTAATGCAGAGAAAGGCACATGTTCTGGTGGGAAACTGTGTCTGCTGCATAAATAAAATATACACAGCAATAAATATAATATGTAATACTCATTCCAAACCATAGTCACCTCTTAAGAAATAAACACTCGAGTCAAAGCAGGGTAACACACTGGCAGTGCACTCCTGGCATTTGTCAGGAGCATTCGTCAGGCTGACAGTAATATTAACCACAATCCATTTCAGTTGCTTTGGTTTATCATTGTGTGACTGATGTTCAAAACAGCGCCATAAGAAGCTGCTTAAATAAAGTGTTGGTTTAACCTATACACTGCAGTCCTTTAAATCTGTACTAACTGTGGACTTCTAGCTAATATATTAACAGAACTGCTACTCATGTTTGAGGCTTTATAATACCTGACCTTAACTTGCAATTTCTAAATAAATTTTAGAAAAAGTTAAGTTTTCATTTTCTTAGGTACCAAAAAAAGTAAAAATATTGACCTGACATCCTTTCTGCCAGACCAAAATCAAAGTTCTCCTTTTCTTTACTCAGTGGGAGCACTACATTGTGATGAGTCTCTGGATTTGCATTTAAAAAAAAGTAAACGACTGACAAAACCATGTAAAAATTTAAGTGAAATATCTTTAAATATTTTGAAAACCTTTAGCAGGGCAGACATGCTACAATACATTGTTACTACTTGTTTGGAAGCATCACCCCCAAGATAACTGCGCTACAATGAAAAATATCACAATATACATGGCATTCACAATTCTTCCTGCTTGAATATTAGCGAGGTCTTTCAGACACTTGTCACAAATTCATCATCTGACACAAAGTCTAACATTTAAACTACACAGAGTTGACGCTGCTACAAATGCCAAAACAGTGACCAAAACTTGAACTGCTCTACCTGAGACAGGTATGGCATGAAGATTTTCACTGTGTGTATGGGAAGGACTGACATTCATCTACAACAGCATCAAGACACACTGTCTGATCAACAACACTGAACAGACCATAGGGGAAAATTCATGTTAAATATACATATATGTATAAATATTCACTAACCCCTAAAAACAGGGATAATTCTCTGACAATCCCCAGTTAAAGATTAAAAACTGCCAAGAATGCTATAGGCCTAAACACATTAATGGAACTCCCTCTACTCAAAATACAGTATGACTGACATCTAATACTGCAAAAATTATTTGCTGTATTAAGTTCACAGTTTTCCATTAAATGATTGAGAAGGTTAAACATAGATATAGATACAACCTAAGTAATGTCCACTTGGCAACATCCCTAAAGTAATGACCTCTCTCACCAACAGCAACGGAAAGATTCCCTCAGAACTGAAACTAAACTTAGTAATTCCCCTCAAAGCTTACTTTCATGAACAGAGAAATCCTTACAACTAGTCACTGTTAATTAAAAAAGCCATAGAAATAGAGCAGGTTTGCTATCCGTTTTCTTGATGTAGACAAGTGCACTACGTAACTTAGAATACTTCCAACTCAGAATATTTCTGAGGAAAAAATGCTCTACGCTGCACTTAGTTCTATTTCAGGGTGGAGAAAGAAAGACTAGGGCTACAGTGCTGACTGAATCAACCCTTTAAAAATGAAAATACAATTAAAAGGAGATACCTCAGAACTACAGCAGCCAGAGAATCTTTTTTTTTTTTGGGG
>VZRE01001189.1:282540-307540 GCA_013396775.1 Cephalopterus ornatus
GGGGGTGGGGGTTTGGTTTGTTTGCTCGTTTGGAATTATTTTAGCAATGACATGATATAAGCAGAAGTGTCATATAACAAAAGTTACTGGAAAATGACATTGCAAAAATCATGTCATGACCAAGGAACTTATTAATGATTAGTTTATTTAATTTATGTACTAATTCAAGCTACACAGAGTTGATGTTACTTTTAAGTTTTCAATTTTCACTGAACTACAGTTTGCAAGTGTACTCTAAGTTGCTGATAAGTATTTTTAGTTGTAAATCACCTTCAGATATTTATTGGCCTGGGGATTATTAATAAAGCACTTATTACATTCCACATGAAAAAATTACTTTAAAATACTGTTTATCTTTGAAAGATTTGTTAAAATATAAAATATATGCAGGTTTACCCACGAATATGGATCTGTGTGAGTCAGACATTTTGAGAAAGCACAGAGTTAATGACTTATTCAAATTAAATAACACTATTAGAAAATGTTACAATGACAGTACCTCAGAATCCCTTCTTCAGACTTAAAAACATTATTCCTCTATATAATTATACACATTTAAAAGAAACAGTGTAGTCTTCAAATATACATTGATATTAAAAAAAGCCTTCTGGAGATTTTCACAGAGCTGTGTTTAGCTTAATCAATTGCAAACCAAAGGCAAAAAAAGCTGTCATACTACTGTGGGGATTTTTTTTCTACCAAGATACCAATTTGCATGAAAGACTTTTGTAATAAACAAGCTATAATTAAAATACATTCCTAAACTTTTCTACTAATCAGTTTTACTGCTCCACGTGCCAAGCACTGCCCGTAGACTTTTTTAAAAAGATCCTGTTTGATGATTAGTGCACCCAGTTTTCAAAGAGAAAATGAGATGCTTCTACTTTGTAAAATGAAATACTCCTTTCTTGGAGACCACTGAAAGACAATAATCCCATTCTATAAACAGGCTGTGTAATATCACTTCTGCAAATGTGTGTGGGGGCGAGGGGGTGCGTTGGAAAAAAAAACCCCACAGGGCTACTCTGCCAGAAAGGAGTTGCTTGGAAAAGTTGTTAAAAGCTGACAATGTCTGTCTGACAAAGGACAGTAGCACTGCTTGAGCATACCTGAAGGGGCACACAGAGGAAGTGAAAAAATGAAGTTTCTACTTATTGGAATACAAGACTTAGAAGTATTTAAAATATAGTGGTATCACAGGCTTTGTTACTAAAAAAGCACAATTCTCATCAGAGAAAATAGAAAAAAGCTAGTTTTTCATCTTCAGAAGCATCAGCATTCCTAATTTCATTAAAATTTGAAATGAAATGTAAAGCACATGTTCTAATTAGGAGCACCTTCCAACAACAATTATTAAGTTGATACAATCAGAAGCAATGGTAATACATCAATAATTCATTTTTACACGATCTGATCCCCATTATCAGTATATGCATGCAGAAATTAAACACTGTAATGGTTGCTGGAGGTTGGACCTGCTGACCCACTGTGGTGCCTTTCAAATGTGACCAAGTCTGTGATTCTCTGTTGTGCATTTAACATTAATGTATTAAACACAGCAGAAAACATTTAGAAGATCGCAAGCTACTATGATAAATATATAAATAGAATATCTGATGACAAATACCTTTGACAAATCCCTGAAGTTGCTAGGAAGAGTAAGGTCCAACTCATCTGATTCATAGTTGGTGATAACCCAAGGGAAGACAGGGTACTGATTTAAATCATTGTAAGTTCGACCTGACAAATAACAAACAAACACCCACTGTGAATAAAGAATTATATTTATCTAAAATATCAATCTCTAAAGATGCAACAATATAATTTGATGAGCTCTTCAAAAAAACTGCAGTTCATTTCAGTCCTTTTATCATTTCAATATTCTACTTTGCTTATTGAAAGGATAATGAAAAAGTTCACAAATTGCTAGTATTTAATTTAAAACATCGCAGCCTATTTCATTTTAATTATAAACTCTTCTGCACAGAGTAAGATTGACAGTTAAATCCATTCATTTCCTATGCATTTTTCCTTTCCTTGTTTCTGTCATCTTGTCTTCTGTTTCTTTAAGGTGAAACACTTCCAAAAATGCAGGGGCAATGATTTTTGTTGATACTAAAAAATTAAAGCAATATTTTAACATACTGTATTAAATACAATATGTGAAAGCAGGATGAAGGAGCTAAAATTTTATATTGTAAAATTATTCAATTGATAATCGGCTCATCTAGAGAATGCACTTTGAGGGGAATTCTTCCTGGCTCACTGGCCATCTATGGTTATAATGTTATCTTTTTATTTCTTTTAGCCTCAAACACCAACTAGATAGGAATTCAATTTATTATTTCAATAATACATTAAAGCTGAAAAGGATCATTCATTAGAGCCACAGAAAACAGTGTCATGATTTGCCTCATCCAGCTTTAGTAGTAATGAGGCAGGGAGATGGACCCCTACTTGTAAAAAATCTGCCAGCATCCTGGCATCTCTGACTTACTGACTGATTACAGAAACCAGCAAAACTGACCATTTGTATAAAATGTAATTAGTGCGAGCAGAGGCATTTGTTGTGTCAATAGTGTTAGCAAGAGCCAAGTCTGAAAGGGAATTAACAGACCTTTCAACACTGTCAATGCCACGGAAAAGAGCAGAAAACTGAGAGATTTTCTAAGTTGCTGAGAGAATAAAATAAGCTGGGAAATAAAAGAGAGGTCATGAGACCTAACAATCAGCCTCCATCTACTAAACTGAAGTCAAGCTGGTTAGAAGCTAAAGGGGTAAGATGGGTTAAATGAAATATAGGTTAGCATTTACAGAATGAGCGGTTAGGGCAAAATACACGGTTACAAATCAGGATTTGGGAATGAATGAATGGTGTCCTAGCACAGCAGCACCGGTGATCCAGGTGCTGCCCTTTTTCTCAAGACCAACCACACATCTCGTAACAGCAGTATTTGTTGGCTCCAGGAATATCCTGCTCCCTTAGCTGAGATCTCCCAGCCCTACAGAGAACTTGCTGCATCTATGATATCTAGGGAGGATAGTCGTTGTGAATATTAGAACTTAGAATACTACAGATAAAATAATTACTATTTTATTTAGACTCTCCTAAATAGCACACAGTCTATGTAGAGCCTGTCCTCCCACAACAGCCATGACATTCTGACTTCAGACACGTGTTCTAAGTGCAGTTCAATACAGCATTACCAATGCCTCTCTAGTCTTGCATAAACACAAATATAGCTACAAAAAAGTAAATTTAGTGAAGATTTTTGTCAAGTTCTTCACAAGAAAATCATACATAGAAAAAACCATTAATTAAAAGAGCAAAATCAAGTTGTGCCCAATGTCTGGTGAGAGTATGCCATGATTAACTCCGTTTCTGTGTTATTACATTAATTTGTAAGTATAGAAATTAGCAATACCTGCTATAGTGTTTAGAAACATCAGGTATTCAAAGTTGGAAATTTCTCGGTGTTGCCATCGCTGGGTCATATTGGAAGCTTTGAAAATCTGTCGTGGACTAGCCAAAGAAATGCGCCTGAAAAAACCAAGAAAATTGTAAGAAAATAGTAAGAAAACCTGGTGGGTCTTCCGTTTTACATATCTGAATTTTAGTGACAGTTGTACATATTCTTTTCACTAGGTCTGTGCTAGATTTCTCTGGAGATCAAACTGCTATTCGGATACTGGAAGTTCATTTTTGAAGTTTTAATAATCTAGTAAGAATAAAAGACTTAAAACATCTGACAGCTGGATATGTCAAGATTTGAAAGATTTCAAACAGAAACCTTTACAGCTGTGCAAATCAAGCTGCTCCATGACGGCTTGATGTATTACAGAAATATGTTACTAAAGATTTAGAGAGATGGAAGACCATCAAATAAGAAAATTACAATACTTTTAGAATTTCACATAAGAACAAATTCATCTTTTAGGACAGGTTTTTAAATCCCTCGAGAACAAAGGAAAACAATGATAAGATGATAGAACTTCATTATGAAGTCCATCCTCTGGAGATCTAAATTCTGGGCAGTGTTGGGGAGTTAGTCATAAATAACTCAAGACTTAGAATTTGATGCCAGATTTCCTAATGTTTGTGAAAGAAGACTGTAGAGTCATTCCTTGGAGTGATAAATCAAACAGAGAAGAGCTTATCATAAAATTCCCAAGATTGTTTTGCTCATAACAAAAACATCTGTAAATATCAAAACCACATAATTTAGGGGGAAAAAAAATCTATATAAATAATTTTAGTTAACAAATCTTTAAAGGTACTGGCAAACAATTCAAGGAAACACTTACCGTAACTGATTTTTTTTTTAATACACTGCATTATGTTGTAAAAAAATTTATCAGTATAAATGGGTGGGAAATTCTGAGCAAGTGTGTCTACAGTTTAATGTATATTTAAAAAATTTCACACATAATTTGTCTCTGCAAATAGAAATCTTGAAGTTCTTACAGAATGGCTATACTTGCAATTCAAGAAATTTTTTTTTTAGACTAGACATAAAAAGCTAAACTACAAAAGACAACAGAAAACATGCCCAACTATTTTAATCCCATTTCTATGTAAAGAAATCTATTACAAATAAAAATTTAAAGAAACCATGATCAAGATACTCCATAAGGGTTGATGCTGATTCTAAAAATTTGGAGATTAATGTACTTGTAACAGCTTACAATT
Source organism: Cephalopterus ornatus (assembly GCA_013396775.1). Classification (NCBI taxonomy): domain Eukaryota; kingdom Metazoa; phylum Chordata; class Aves; order Passeriformes; family Cotingidae; genus Cephalopterus; species Cephalopterus ornatus. The sequence goes on from VZRE01001189.1 coordinate 287,231, forward strand.
CATTAGAATACAAGAGGTAGCCAATCCAACTAGAGATGAGGTATACGTCAAAAACTTCTATTCCCATTACCCTCAGTGAACATTAAACTGTGCTGCTGTGTTTCACCCGGAGCATGGCTGGTAATCAAGCTCTCATCTTCTGCTAAAAAAGACGAAGCAAACTGGATCATATCCTTCGGGTTTAGGATCCAAACACACAGCCTGATGTTGGAATACTAATTTCTCACTACATCACATTTGAACAGTGTCCTCCAGAGCTAAAAGACAGTCACAGCATACCAGTTCTTTGCATGCAGTCCTGCTTATGTTGTTTTACACATCACTACAACATCCTTCTGATGAGGAACAACCATTTTCATCTTTGTTTAAATACCACAGAGGGTTCAGGGATGTTACAGTCAAGCTAATATATTTGAATGCTGTCATAAAAGCTAATCAGTCCTACAACCAGCCTTAAATTTTAGTGAGTTGGCAAGCACGAAGAAACCTCTTTTCCTTTACAAGGGTAAATGATTATCACTGCCAAAGAGACTGAAATCACAAAAAAAAAAATCTCAAATCCAAAAGTTTTTATTACGCAAACACACTGCAAATAGCATGCAGAAGTGATAGGCTGAGGATGTGCATGTTCTGTAAACCAGTAGGTGGTAAAAGCTTCAAACCATGTGGGCTGGTTTGATGAAAAAAGACCTCTTAGAGGTGACAGACAAAATTAACTCAGATTGTAAAATACCTGGTCTGGGGCAGTCCAAAGATGGTACCAATACCGACCCGAGGTAGACAGTTAACCACTTTCTTTACTGTTGCTTGGTCAGGGAAGTTGAACATGACGCCCACTGTGAACACAAGAGTTGAAGTATAGCATGATTTTACACCTTTTATTTTAGGCTTTCTTGCACAATAAAATTTAGCCCTAAGCTTTGGTTTTAAAGAGTTTAAAGATTAGACGTGTTTTCTTCAGGTTACTATGGATTTATTTTTTCATAATTTCCAGAACTGCTTTTATTTACGACTAACAGGAATTTCAACAGAACTTCTCACTGTTAGAAATCTTACAAGGTTTACATTTGTTTTCCCTTCTGAACAGAAGTTAAATCTATATGCACGGATTGACTGTCTAGAACTGATAAAGTTTATATACACACATTTACTAATTTACTTTCTAAGTATTTTCTAGACATAGTCTTCAAAATATTATCTCGATATTTTGTTTGAAAGATTTGAATGACACTAGTGAAGCAGCAACCTAAAAATGTAAATAACAGTCTAATTATGGTATCACCAATGGACATTTATGACTTCACAGAGTACAACTACAGGCTACAAAATAGGAAAATATTATGTTCAAGATTAGACACCATTTTAAGCTATGATAAAAACTTTTTTACTAGAGTATCAAATGCATATCACATGTTATGTTATGAAACATTTACTGATCTCAGGACAGTGTTCCATACCATTACCAAAACAATGTCCTACATTTTAAATGTATTATCTTAAGACCTACTTTCTTTGGTGTCTTTGTATACAGTTTTCAAAGTTTCATAGCAGTATAAAAACAGTAAAAGCACCTGAAGAATTTAAGTCTAAACTGCAAAGACATCACATAACCTAGTTTAAAATAAAATGTAGGGTATAAAATGGGAGAAGAAAGTTCTCCAAGTCTCAATGCACTATGTTTTGAGTGACTTGCCACAGTACAATGTGCGTCTGAAAAAGGAACTGAAGAAAGGGAGGGTGAAAAAAATTTCATAAACAAGACAAATCCACATTTACTTCTTGAGGTTGCACTAGGGTCTAACTGAAAGACATTAATTACTAGAAATAAAGCATGAAGGCATATCAGTCATCGGTCTAATCCAGCAGTGAAGTTCTTTCATTATGTTGTTTTGGTGTGTACAACTAATAACTGTTACCCTCCAAAGGGACACAAAAAATCCTTCACGCATAACAGATCAGAGGTAGGAATGCCTTAAGCAGGAGTTTTCAGAGAATGCCAAATAAACATGTGGATATAAATGAAAGTGAGGCACTGCTAATGCACAGTTTTCATGCTTGATCATAATTCCTCATTGAAAACAAAAAGTGAAAGGAGAAACTAAATTACAAAAATACAGTAACTTAAACACTTAAAAATTTAATCCAAGCCCTCCTTCTGTCTACACAAAGGCATACCAAAACAGATGTGACTAAACATCCAAACAGAATACACGTGGTCCCAAACCCACACTTGTCATTCCTCTAAACTCACTGTACCTCTATTTGCCATGAATATCTCCAGTGCTGTATTTTGCAAAAGGTAACGTCGGGAGAAGATAGATCGAATCTCTGAAAAGAGCCATTTTCCATGGAGTCCTTCTGTATATGCCAGAATCTGGTAGAAAGAGACAGAGAGAATTTTTTAAATATGTTGTCTGCATAGGTAATACCTTGTAAAAGAGAAACTCTTTAACCCACAAACACGTATCCTACCAAGTACATGCAAAATCTGCAGCAAAATTAAAATATGCTCAAACTTCAAATCATTCTATGAACCTATAATGGATTTTTAGTACTTCTAAATTCAACTACTCATGTGAAATATTTTAAAAATGTGCTTCTACTTTTTCCATTAAAGACAACTGCCTTTTTTCCACAATAGTTTCAGAAACATTATTAAATGTTTGGCACCTCAGCAAAGCATAAAAACATATTCTTGAATGTCCTATTAGTAGCATTAGATGTATCTGCACTGACTTTAGCCTTGTAATAACAGGCCTGTAACAAATAAGCAAGAAAAAATGTCTCTGAAGAAAAAAAAATGTTCCTTACGTTTATCGTTAAGGCAACATTCATTAATTCTGGAACCAGAAAGGTTGGCTGTATAAGAGGTTAAGTATCATTTTGTCAGCTAAGGTTAAACACAAACCTGCAAATGAACTCAGCATAATCTCTCTATGGAGTAAGCGGTTGTCAAAGTAACTTGTTACAATTCCTGTCATCCCATCTGACAGACACAGATGCTTAGTCTGCCTTCACAATTCAAACTAATCCCATTTTCAGTCCTCAGCCACTTTGTTTCTTTATTGCTTCACTTTTTCCTTTTCATTTCAAAGCTTAATTATATAAGAGTTAAGGGACAGAGAGACTGGACACTTCTCTACCCCAGATTAATAAACCATAAGCAAATGAAAATCTGAGATTTGTCAATTTTAGCAAACACAAAAGCACTTTACAGAAACCCATCACAGAAAAGGAGATTCAGAAACAATCCTTGTTAACATGACTCTTACCACAATTTCACTTGAGCAATATATTGTGTATAAAAAAGCAAAAGTGAAATTCAAGCCCTTAACATAACAAAGACTGTTAATGAAACCAATCATTTGTTTACAGATTTTTACCAAAGGAAAATTATGCCTCACATGTAGCATATATTCACAAATAAAATCTGCATTTTTGTAGCACAGAAAGCAGAGGCACCATTATAAAAGCATTGCACAATACAGTATAAAGTACAGTAACACATTTGTGAATTAAACGCAAACAAGTCTGACAAAACAAAAGCAGGTAGTACAGAAGATGAGAACAAACAAAGCAAATCATCTCTCAACACCTTCTTTCCTTTTAACTTAATCTCTCCTCTTCACCTCAATACAAGTGGCCACAGCCAACTTCTATCCCAAGCACACATACACAGAAAGAGAAGGAAAAAACTGAATAATTATTCCAGTACAAAATTCTAGAAATGTGATAAAAGGACCAGAGATTGTCAGTGGTTGCTAAACATTTCTGGAACTGGTGAACTGACTTGGGCCATGCTGACACTTTCCATACCACATCCATAACCCATCCACACTAATTGGCAGATTTGTATAATTCTATGGTGCTATTGGCTTTTGTCACATGCATATAAGTATCCTTTAAGCACACAACATCAAAAGAGGTAACAAAGGTGACAAAGTTGCAGTGGTTGTGTACAAAAATCTCTTAGTGCTTTTGCTGGTATTTATCTCTCTTACAATCTTGAAATTGGAGCTTGTAATTTCAACGTTTGGGGGTTTTTTTTGAGGCAGACAGCAATGTGATAACCTCTGCTTCTCTGTAGTAACTATTAAAACACAACAGCCTGCTTGTCACTATCAGTCTGCACACGGCAAATTCAAGCACTTACTATGTGGATGCTGTGAGTAATATCAGCAAGTTGAATAATTATCACTTTTAGCCCGTGAAGCGAGCTTTTTTTGTGAGAGTGGGAACCCTGCACATGACCCCCAGCTTGCTGTGTGCGACTTCCTCAAAATTGGAAGGAAAAGCACCGACTCGAAAACAGCGGAATTGGTTCGCACTGTTCACCTTGTACAGCCAGAGTGAAGTTAGAGAATTCAGTATAATGGATTTACAGCAGAAACTGGAACTGCACTGCAGAAACACTACCAGTCACCGCTATAATAATTCTCCGAACTGCTCATTAACAGAAGTTATCAGGAAGGAGAAGCAGCTGAGGCCGGGCTGAGCAAGGCCTTCATTTCGAGTTGGAGTGGTGTCTGCCTGGTCTGCAGCTTCACTTCAAAGTCTCTGGAGTTCAATTAAAACTGGATTAGGTGGAAGCAGGCCTTCTTTGGGACACTCTGTTCTCTGAAACTCCAGGCACACTGACAGCACCCCAGACAGAGGTCTAGCCCGCCAATGAACCAGTTGCCATGGAAACTGCAGCATTACCCCTGCTCCCTGCTCATCACACCACCTATAGTAGATGAAAGGTCCAGAAGACAAACACATTTCTTTCATGTGCGTTACTAAGTATTCCTTATGAAAATCCGATACAACCTTTTATACCCTAACAAATATCTGATTTTAGTAACAGAACCTCCTAGTTGCAGTAATGGACTCGCTCTTTGAATTAAATTTAGTTTTTTTATTCTGGCAAAGGGAATTTTAATTTTTTTTTAATTATTGTTATCACAGACGATATCAAAATTACAACTGCCAAAAACTATTTTTGCATTTGCTTGTTTTCACCCACAAGCCACAAAACTCAGAACTCTTAGTTCAGAATTTAAGAACAATTATCTTCTTCATATTATATGTTGAGTTCAAAACCAACCAATTTCTGCCTTTTGCCATCACCAGTTTTGGAACAACTTGTGGAACAGAGACTAATGAGGGTGTACAATCCAATTTAATCTGCACAAGTAGTACTGCCTTCACATGAAAAAGTATTTATAGAATTTCAGTTGATTCAACCAATCAGACTGAAGTTTAACCTACTCCACATTTCATTTGTTTCAAAAGAGAACACACCTTACAGGACTAAAGACAATTTATATAGTTGAACATGTCATTTAAAAACACATAAACAAATGAGCCAATTGTAAAGTTCTACAGTTCCAAAAATCTCATCAGACAAACTGTTCTGTGATTAGACTTTGGCAACACCAGATGAACAGATGTCATGACAACACTACTAAAGACACGAAATTACTTTCACCTTTGCATAAAGCCCCTTCCTTACTTCAGGTATTAGAAATGAAGGTCTAAACCTGTAATCAGTGCTCATACTCATGTTGCAGGCCCTGACACTACACAGCTGGAAGAAACTCCCCAAGAAACCAGTAGGTACAGAACAGCCAGCTTCAATTTCCACACGCAGGAGATTTTGAAATCAGAGCTGCACGAAAGCTCACTTAGCACAGTGCTGATCACAAATTAAATTCATACATAAAATAAGTCCTCTCCCCATGATTTACAGTTATATATCAGCTAATATTCCCACATTAAAATGATCCCTTAGAAACTATTCTGCCATTCTGCAAAACAAATGCCCCACCCTCTACCTTTTCTTGAAAACTCTTCTTGAAGGTTGATCATAAACAATGTCTATTGTAAAAGATTTCATGCAACAGTTAAAAGATACCGTCGCTACAGCTGCCTTCTAAATTAGAAAAGTAATATTTTACTGAAGACTAAATGAATATTTTCCTTTACCTTTTAAGCAAGCCAATTAGCTATCGTATATTTTATTTTAGAGAAAAGTACTATTGATCTTGAAAATGTGAATAGGCTAGAAGTAATTAAGTCTGTAAATGGGTTATAGAACTGAAACAGCAATTGAATAATTATATTGCTTTAATGTGCCAGCCAATTTAACTGCCACAAGTAAAATAAAAACTACATAGCTTATTTAAAAAGCTGATGCACATTTGTATAATTTCAAACAAAAGTTATGACATAAGACAAAGAGAAAAAAACAAACAACGAAGCATCAAATAAAAATAAAGCATTTAATTTACATTTTAATTTGATGGTAGTCGAGAGATAAAATTCATAAATACATTCTTCTAGCAGCATTCCCTGTCATTTGGGGGCATTTTTGTTCAGGAAGGCAGAATTGCAGCACTCAGAGGTTATAAAACCTCTCAGTTAACAAGGAACCTGGATTTCTACCATAATCTCACCATTGCAACTGAGGATCCTTGGATTCTACTGTCCAGGTACTATTTAGTTCCTGCCTGCAGGATTCACAGTGAAAGAGTCTTACTCTGCTCTTTGTTCAAATATGTCCAAGTACAACTGAACAAATAATCACCTTAAATACCAAGATGCTCTTAAATAAATACTTATCATTTATTTTAGACTTCTCAAAGAAACAACAAATAAGATGCTTGTTTTAAATCTCAGATATTTACTCAATCAGTCACTGAAATCCACAGGCAAACAGTAGGAATCCAGTCCCTCCTGTGAGCACGCACAGTCTGCTAGACAATCCTGTTCAGCATTTTCATGGGTGACAAACTCAATTAAACATATTCATTACTTTAATGTTCCACTAGACAGTTTTACCCAGCATAAAAAAATTTAAATAAATAAATAAATACTCCGTGACCTTTGTATCGATCAGAGCAAAATGGCTTATGCCTGGGTGTGGGTGGTGAAGGGATTGGGGAGGGGGGTGGTAAAGGACTCTTATGTTTTCTCTTCCAATTACTGAAGGAGATGATAAAACCACAGCAAATGATGTATCAGCTCATTTTATCTTATCGCTTTGGGGCTAGGTGACAATGAAGTTCATATTTCACTGGTTCCCATTGAAGATTGTGAAAATTACTTGCCCTTATGACCTGAAATTTCACTGGAAGACAGAAATTTCTCTTCTGCAAAGTAATGCAATTTTTCAGATGTCAACCTTTAGCCCAGCTTTAAAAATTAATTTCATTTATATTAACCAATGATATTGATATTTTCACAGAATGCTCTTTGATACATGAACCACCGACTAGCAAATTGATGTGCTCTAGAAGGATAAAATCATTTCATCTGAAGCTGCTGGGGACAGACAGATTTACCAGAAACTGAAATTCCTGTTTCACAGTATACTGTTCATATTAGCCTCAAACACCTTAAGGCCTTTGGACCTGTAAATAGTTTAGTCTTTAGTTAGGATTTAGTCTTGTTTCTAGATCTATTCAGTTTTGAAATAATTTCTGTCTACACAATAAATAAATAAAAACACCATGTGTTTGGAAATAAAAAAAGTCTAACTGTCACAGACCACAGATCAGTACCTATGTGATGACATGAAAATACTTCTCAGATTATTAAAATAGAGGAATGCACAAATATATATTCTCCCTTTATCCTGCCCTAAACCTATATTTTTCAAAGTAAAAAAAAAGCATGTAATGTAGATTTTCTGAAAGTGGTCTTCTACAAACTACAGGTAACCTTCTCTCTGATTATCACAATGTAATTTGGAAATTACAGGGGAACCTGTATTCTAAACTTTTCTGATTTAACTGTGCGTTTCTAAACACCTCACACAGACTAATAAATCTGCATACAATGTTAGCAAATTTAGTACCAGCTATCTTACTTTCTTCTACTGGATCCCGTGTCTCATAAACAATTTTCTTTCTTTTTGATTAACCCTGCTGACTCTTAGAGAGCAGGAGTTCATTACCACTATCAGACAACATTTAATCAACCCAAAGAACAGGAAGATCTGATTGCTAAAGAAAGGTGTGCAAGATAAATTATACAGCCTAGAGAGCTGAAGTTCAAGAAGAAGAAAATAATTATAGGTTTGGGTGACTGTCCAAGCCCTACGAGGTTAAGGGTGTGAAGTTATTCCTTTCTTCGGAAAATACAACAGCAGGCTCATTTACGATAAAAAGGAGCCAAAACTGCAAGAATTCACAGATTCTTATAGAAGCTGACTGATGTCTTGACTTAGTGAGCCTGTTACATTCAGATTTAAGAGTTAGTTGGATCTGCTCATCAAGAGGTAGATACAAAGATGTTTACATCGTCTGTGACAGTTTTTCATCAAAAATTAACTGCAACAACTTACAAATATTCCTCTCACACCTTCTGAAATGGTGATTTATTTCAGCTTTTGTGTCTCTCCTCATGTTCTACCACTAACTTAAGCTCAGGCCAGGTAAACAGCAAAGAACAAGTTTTTTGACATAGTATTTTAGGCAGGCAGCTCTCTGGCCAATTATCCTCTTTTCAGTTGCCTCAGTAAATTTTATTGCAATGCGATTTTGAAAAAAGGTGTTGCAAAAAACCCCAAACCCACCACACACAGCATTTAGATCATATGAAGATCATCAAGAAAACAGTACATGCATTAATCTCAAAGTTTGTTACTACAACTTTAATTTATTGATGGCAGTGTTTATAATTGCTACACACGGTAAAGAACAGCAACAATTCTTCGTCTATCAGGGTTACCTGTTTATGCTCTTTACTACAGCACTGATGCTCATACTTACACAGACTTCATATACCTAGTATGTGAAATGATACAGACAAATCATCATAAATAAGAATCTTTCAATCATGCAGAAATAATTCAAAATAGTCTTTGAGAACTGCATTACATCATACAACTTCATGATTTTAATGTGTCAATTAATTTCATCACTTAAATGGACACGGTGCAAATATTAAAAAAGCTCATTTTGATTACATTTTGTACACATTGCAAAAACAACACTGCCTCCAAAAGCTCAGGAAGAGAGCTTAAGCAGCAGTGAGCAAAATTTCATGAAATGATTTCTCACTGTGTAGAAGCTGTCAAAAGAAGACGGTTGTGAAATCTTCATCAAAAATGCCGAAATAAAGTATTATTAGTGTTAAGACTCTGTAGTAATGACTGGTGCAGTAGTGCATTCCATGCTCGTTACCCTATGTGAGACAGAATTTTGGAAAACTAGGTGGGGAAACTCCATTTGCCACCATTTTATCTATGCAACTGAGGAGAAACTGTCTAGACCACTTCAAAAAATCCCTCACAATTCTCTTACTTTGGTGCTAGCAGCACAACTTTGTATCAGCACAAACGTCGCTCTCTCATTACTTAACTCACCTTCAAGAAAACTAAAAGACAAAGAACCAGAACCTTCAGATGGTCCAAATTTTCACTTTGTGAAAACCGATCAGTTAATTAGTCTTCCTTGTGAGTCAACAAAAAAAGAAATACAAATTCAGACTGTGATCATTATGGAGATGTTTGATTATTGGAAATGAGGTTATAAACCAAAAACTCTTTTAAAACTTAAACCTCAAAGGTTTTTAGTATACCTGGCACTTGGTAGTGCCATTAAGCAAAAAACAGAGCTATGGTTTTTAGGTGGTAAGTATGACCATGACTGAAATTTTTAAAATATAATCCTTTAGAAAGCCTCCTAATAGAAGTAACACAACACAGGACACATTCAGTCGCAGTTTATGAGGAAGACACTTGGGTGCATGTCTCTCAAATGATCAAGTTAAAAGTAATCTTTAAGAATACCGTCAAAGAATGTTTTTAGCCATTTTGTGTCTCAGCCCTCCAGTACAGGGTCCCAAGATAAAGTTTCTTTCTGGAAAGACTTTAGACAATGAAGGGTACCGATTCTTTTTGCTTCTTGTCTAAGACAACTGAAGGGAAATTACAAAAAGCAAATTGTAGGGATGAAGCCTCATCATCTATGATTAATCACTCATGCTGAGCTCAGTCTGAGTTTTCACTTGGCCTGTTTTTCAGACAATCAAAACTGATTTGTGGGAATTAATGTCTTCTTATTCTCTCCTACACCATCAGATCTGAGTCTCTTTGGACAGGGGCCCTTCTTTTCATAACTCTGAGAATAAAAAAATTTTTTTGCTTGCATATCAGAAGCATCTTCTAACATTTGACAAACTTGTAACAATTAAAATTACAGCAGAGGTACTTGTTCCTTTCCAAGTTTGAACAGATCATGCTGTTGGGCTTTGCTCACCTTATTTTCACAAGTAGCTCAAAACGATGTCATGAGGTTTTAATGCTATTGCAACCAAAAAAAGAAGGATTTCAAAACAAGCCCTAAAAAGCTGTGTTCAAAAAAAAATTCAGAAAATGAAAATTAATTGAGCAGAGACCTTTTTTTGTTTTTTTTTTTTTTAATGACAAGAAAGTATTACCATGTTGTGGGGGTTTTTTTTAAGTTTAAAGTTCTGGTTGGTCCCTCTTCTCTTATAAAATCCCTAGCGCTGGAAAGTCTTTGAGGATAATTCTTATCAGACTATAATGGTTGATCTCTAAGAAGTACATAATCAGAAAACTAGGCAAATTGCCAGACTAATGACTCACAGCAGTCCACATCCATAGCAGTATAATTAGGTATGGTGAAAGGTAAGAAACAGGAGCACGCATCTCAAAAGCAGGGCACAGAAACCAGTGTAGAATCCATCTTTGTTTTGCTGTCTCTTAAAGGTATTTAGCCGTTTAATTTTTTTTTCAAATCATAGAATATCCTGAGTTGGAAGCGACCAACAAGAACCATTGAAGTCCAGCTCCTGGCCTTGCACAGGACATCCCCAAGAATCACACCATGTGCCTGAGAGCGTTGTCCAAACACTTCTTGAACTCTGGCAGGCTTGGTGCTGTGACCACTTCCCAGGGGAGCCTGTGTTTTAGAACAATAAGGCTCACGTTTGCTGTAAAGGTCTCTTCAAATTTCTATTTTGAACAGCAAATGAGAATAATCATGTCAGATTTCCACTGCTGTGCCCTGCACCTGCCTATTTCACCATGTTCATGATATGACTTCTCCCACAGGCTGCTTCTCTATGTATCCAGCAAAGGTCTCTTTGCTGGAACACGTGCAAGTAGAAGCAGCAACTACAACCAAGAAAGAAGGGAACTAATGCACCTGCAATACTGGCAGTTGCCCAGTGTCTGCCATTTTCATCTGATCTTGCAGGAGGAGGAGAAGAAAGCAAATGGACAATGAAAAAAATAAGTTTCAATGCCAGAAAAGAAAAATCTTTTTATTTATTTTTTTTTAATCAACGACCTGTAAGCTGACCTTCATATCCCTTCATCAGAAACAAAACAAAAACAAAAACTCCCCCACACATCTGGCAGGAAGCTAGAATACCAGTCGCCAAGAAAGACTGCATCTGATCAGATCATTAATGGGAACCAAGCCCATACATAGAAGAACAGATGTGCCTCTTGAAGGCAAAGAGAAAAGTCAGACTCCAGAGCTGCCAACCCAGCAGTTTACATTAAAAGATTCTGTGCTATGTTTCGTGAGAGATACGGCACAGAAGGTGCCGCTTGTAAAGGGATGGGAACGTAAAAATGGCTTAATGCCACCTTTGTGCTGCAGACACTGGACTGCTGCAGGAACCAAATCCCCCTTGAGTAAACTGGAGCAGCTGCAAGGGCTGCTGTGTAATGACACACGTTTGCCTCATTTGGGATGCCTGGTGCCTGCCCCATAGCCCAGGACTGTATAGTATTTACAGAAATTGTCCCTCTTGCTCTCAGAAGCTGGGACAGAAGAAAGCACAGTGTTGCTAAGAAGCCCTTCACAGGCCAAGCACTTCTCCACTCACTGCAAGTTCGTTTACTGCAAACCAAAGTGGAATACAGATATGACAGCAAAATAGAGGAATTGTTCCTAGTTGTAAAAGGACACGTCTCCCACATGCACTTTTTTTTTAACAAAGACCCATATGAGTTTACCTCATATTCTGTACTTGTATTCTTACATTTATCTTATATTCCTGTAAAAGTAGATTTGTCAGGTAAAGGAACTGAGTGTAACCAGTCAGTGGCCAAGGTTTTGCTATGGCCTGTGACTGCAAGGAAGAATCTCTTAAGATCTCCCAAAGAAATAATTTATCCAATTAAAACTTACCCCATGTTTGTAAAGATCAAAAAGCCACATGAAGAGGAGGTTTTATACAATAAATGCTGATATTCATCTTAGTAGATGCTAAAATAAAGTCATTTCAATTCAGCTTTTAAGCATTCTTACAAGCAAAGACCTTTTTCCAAGATTAAGCAAGGCATGGACATAGCTAATGTGAGGTCTACAACCAAATCTATGATTCTGGGGTAACAGAACAAGAACATAACCCTAATTTCAGTTCAAAAATGCAATAGAAAATCAAACTGCATTTCTAGTCCAAATGATTGATAAGAAAGGCTTGAAAATGTGATTCAAGTGTAACAGATACACAGACAGCAGTCTGGGGATAGCTGAACAATTGATCCAACAACATGATTTGCCTTGCCATTTCCCCTGGGGTATTAAATCTAAAACTTGCTATTCCTGAGGGCTCAATAAAAAATAAGTCTATCAAAGAATTCTGCAGATGACAGGAGGAGAGAAGGCAGTAAGTCTATGTGAAAATATTAGCTCTTGTGAGGAATTGTAATCTGGGCTGTGTTATGCATTTATCTTGCAAACCCACGATGCTGTTTTGCACAACTGGAAGTTCTCCTAAGAGCCAGAAAAAATCAAGTCAAATGTGGGAGTATTCACAAAGCCCCAGTTTCCAGCCAGTTTTCCATAAATTGTGAAGTCAAAAGGGAAAAGTATTTTAAATTGCTTCTTTTTAGACAAACCTAACCTCATAGCAATATCCTATCCATACTGCCCAAAGTGCTGCCAAGAACTAAGCTCCTTGAAAAAATACAACCATTTATCCTCCTTGTGCATAATACAAAATTACCTTAAGGTAGCACTTCCACAGGCAACTCCTATCAAGTAAGTTAACCTCATTTGAAAGAATGATGTGGGAGCCCTTCTTAAATCTTTTAAGTGGGGGAAAAATCTGAACTGGATAGCTGCTCCCTTCCCAGCCAGCTCCACATTCTGTACACATTTTTTCAAAAAAGCAGGAAACTGAAGGCATAAGAAAAATTGATTTTGCAGAGGTGCTTTCACTCCTTAAGTGATTTGGTGTGGAACTCAATGTTCTTTCACAAAAAAAAGAAAAAATTTTGGTTTAAGATAGAAGACCTACCTTTAGGGGTTTCTCTATGAGAAACTGCAGCTGGAGTACTTGCAAGTAATTTTAAGAATCTGGCATCGGTAAAAATCAAAAATACCTCTAACCAATTCTTTCCATAACATGTTAGCAATTTAGATGTTTAAGTAGGTAATAATTTTAAGACGTGTCAGAGGAAAGAAGATTTGAGATCTAAAATATAAAACTATCCCACCCTACAAAGAGGAACACATTCGTAGCTAGAAACTTTTGCAGATTTATCACTACAAGATAATCAGTTTTCTATTTGAGAAGTTGGAAGTTGAAAACTTGTAGAGTTTAATGTTTGAGCACTTATTACAGGGCAAGGAGAGCATTCCCCACTTTTCCTCGAGTGCATGAAAACAAGCTACTGAAATGACTTGGATGCAAAACTTGAGGCAGTAGTACAGACTAAAAATAACTCATCCAGGCACATCCAACAATGTTCCACCAATGAAAAATTGATAAACCGATCAATAAAAGATTGTTCTTGCTTAACAAAAGTTGTATTTGCTCATTTAGTAACTATAGGGGGGGTTTTAATGTGGTTTTTAAATTTAAAAATAGACTTAACTTTAATTTGCTGCATTAATTATTGAAGCTTTAAATATACTGTAGTATTCTAACCTACCAAAAAATAACCAAAATTGGCAAGTATTTGCTTCCTAGCATTCCCCCCAAACAAAATGTTGGTGTTGATAAAATTCACTTTTTAAAACATGTATCCTTGCAAATCTTAAGTACTGTCATCTCATCACCCTGTTGGAGTTTGATTGATTACGCCTTTTCCTTATGTTCATTAATCTCATCACCTTATCTTTTACACCACTTCATTTTAGCAGAAAGGCAATAATAAAACCCTCATCCATTATCCTTTTACGCATCTAGTCAAGCGGAAATGGTTAATAACATGCTACAAATTGAACTTCAATCACCTCATTTTCTCCTTTGTCGAATGCACATTAAAGTATATTCCAAAAGTGCAATTTGTTTTACAGGGGAATTTGTGTTATATTGCTACAGACAACTAAAATTAAGTGTTTCTCAGTTTGGTTATTAAATATATCCAACTGTCCTTTTATCTCTGATACTAAAACATTAACTCATTTTATTAGGGTGTAATAATACAAGAGTCTTATCTCCCAGAACACAGGGACATCTAGTCTGCCTAATAGTAAGTGTTATACAATGGGTCATTTATCTTTTTTTTTTTTTAAATATGCTTCTGATAGTTTATGAATTGGTACATTATTGCAGATGAAATGGCTCTCCATTTAAGAAAAGTTAATTTGTTTACATGCAGCCTTATCTTCAAATGCAAGCCCTATTAGAGAAACGGTCTATAACTGTCAGAGCAAGTGAAGAGGGAAAATAGGTGGATGTAGAAAAATTTAGAGCGCAGTAATTTAACTATGATTTAATTTAGTAATTTAACCCTGTTTGAATATTATCTGTGTTCCATATGCACTTTGCAAATATTCTATGCTTCTAAAAATGATTCTACAGAAACACTCATTGAAATAAGAGTCACAGAACTTGGTTCTGGAAACTCTCCCCATCATTCCCAATACAGGCACATCTTAGTATAACTAAAATAAATGACTCTTCTAAAAAGCCTACCTTGTATAAAGAAGTTCCCAAATACGACATGTTTGATCCTGTTTCTTCCAAAAAATAAAAGGATGGTGAAATTCTGGCTCTATTTAATTCAGTGACAGTAATCTCTTTTACAGAAAGGATGCAAGATTTCCTGCACTTTGGTCACTTTCTCAGTGAAACAAGACTAGTTTGACTGGCTCCTCAGTAAAACTGCATATCAAAATAAACAAATGCAACCACAAATATTGTGCAATGAATACAGTAAAAGGGTATTTTCCCATGTTTTGTCTCACCTCAATTCTACAGAAACTTAATGTTAGCCTTACACAAAGCCTAAGAATATCACAGATCCTAACTTTATTCAAAGAAGATTGAACTGAGGAGACAGTCATTTTTATTACCATAAAAACTTGCAATAGTTAGTGTCACATTGTATATACACATATATCAATGATTTAAAAACATGAAGTAATAGCTACCTTTTACACTAAAGCAAAGCACAAACACAGCTCTGATTATTTATAAGATGCAAAATCACTTTTACAGTTCCCTCAGTGGTCTATCTTTTTTTCTCACTCTCTTGCTCATTAAAAGTTTGTCTTATTTCCCAAGCCATTCCAACGCTATTTCCTCTCCCCTGCTCTACCACCTTCCATGCAACCTGCAGGATTTTTGCAGGTGGCTGCCCAGCTAATGTTGCACCTTATCTTATCCCTCCCCAGTCACTTCCTCCTGCTCTCCCAATACCTCCTTTCTCAGAGTAGCACGTTTGAGGTCGGACAGTAAAGCTGGAATTCCATAAATGATTCAGATAGAAAGTAACCTAGGGTGGGGAGAAGGAAAATAATGCAAGGTGAAGGAGTTGGAATGGTTTTAGTCTGATTCTCCCCACTCAAAACTACCCCACAAAACCACTTTCCCAGAAATACCTGTGGAAGGGAGGGTGCGATGTTACCCTACGTGAGACAGAATTTTGGAGAACTAGGTGGGGAAACTCCATTTGCCATCATTTTATCAATGCAACTGAGGAGAAGGTGATGTGATGGCACCTGAGGATTTCTTAAGCCAGTATTATTGCTGAAAGAAAAGCTCCGAAAGCTTTGGTTAAGTAAAATCTTGACTCCAGTCAGAGCAGTCTCTATGTATGATTGGTTACCATTGCCAGTCATGCACCATTTCTTCCATTTCTCAAAAGTGTTAAAAAGAAGCTGCTCATTAACATCTGAACCACCTCTAGAAACTGCTTTTAATGCCACGTCTCAAAGCTTCAACAATTTGCTGACATAGAGAACTGCTGGTTTCACGTTCATGTTGCAAATTTCTTCTTCAGTCTTCAAAAATTTATTGTTCCTTATTTTCTTGTAGTTCAGCCAAGATCTGTTGCTTCTGGCCCTGCATTTAGAGAGGAAGGTCTCTGACCTGTGTTTGTGACCTATGGTTCTCCTATACTGCCACAGCCCAGGACTAGGCTCGTTTTGCACCCCAGTCATACAAAAAGCATTCTGCTTCGTCAGAGCACAGGACATCTTCACACCACTTTGTGTTCAGGACACATTCAGCCCTGGAATAAGCAAATTCAATTCTTACCTAAATAAAAAATTTGACTACTCAAGAATTCAGGTTTCTTCATCTGCACAAAGTTTGAAGTACTCCACTTGTTTTTGAGCTATCCCAAGTTGCACTTAATCTCGACTCAAAAATACATGAGTTATTATCCTTGTCATCAACTCATTGCAGAGTCACTGAGTTTGACAAAAAGTATTTATTATTTGCTAAAACCGGCATGCTTAAACTTTCTAGTTTCACATATGAACACCAAAACCGTAGTTGGCATCCAAAACTCAAATTTCAGCATGGTCTGCACACAGTTAGCACATTCAGGTATCACTTTAAAATATTAGAAGCATATCAAACTGTAAAAATACAAAATTCCTAAACTGTGCACACTTGGAATTTCATCCTAATCAACTGATTTCTTTTTTCCCCTTTGATCATTTTTGTGTAAGCTCTCTTTCAGAAAACTGCTTTAAGTAGCCTCGCTTAATAACATCTTCCTTTTCTGAATGTGTAACTGAAGAGGTTTCCTATTTGTTTCCCTTTGTTATTTAATTTACATTACAACAGATGTTCGAGAGAGCCTTTTAGATTCTTACGAGAAAGTCTAGTTCCCAATTGAAATAAATAGGGAATTAGAGCAAGTTATAAACCTAAGAAGATTCTAAACTGGGGTCTGTAGTTTACTGACAGAGGTGCAAGTTTACACAATGGAAGTTCAACCCTTCAGCTGATGCCACACTTTTGCAAAATGTAAATCACTGTTGCTGCAGTACTTGAATGAAGAAATTTATTGCAGAAATAAATGAACAACTGAATACTAAGCGAGCCAACAAGAGTCTTGATTCCAGTCTCTAACCACCATTCCTGTACCACATAACATGTCATCATCCATAAGTAAATGAGTTAATCAATTTAATGAGGATTCAGACAAATCGGCTGCCTAATGAGCACTCAAACTGATGTGGCAAGGGTTATGCTCCAGTGCTGACAAAATCAGTTTGATCAAACTGTGACAAAAGCAGCAAAGCACTATTCCTTCAGCACGTTTTCCTGCATCTTATTAACATGAAATTATAATCACTATTTGCAAATTGTATAAAAAACCCATTTATTATGAAAGTCATGTAAACATATGCTTTATCTACTCTTTTTTCCAGCAAACCCGTGTATACTGTTGGAATTCAGTTTAGTGATTATTCAGTTCTTTTTGAAAATCAGATAGAGTTGTTTGAAGTAATTTGGATTGAGTATGCCGAGAGAATTTGCAGAGACACTACACTGTATGATTTTGCATTTTAAAAACAATGTCATTTGGCAAAAATATAATATAAATCAAACAAAATAAATCAAAATATTATGCAGCTTTGCAAACAATTCAGAAAATTAACACTGGAATCTCTTTGAAAGCAAACAGAAAAAAAATCCAGCTCCAGTTTTTAGATAAATGATAACGCTCTTATGCTGATTTTCCAACTCCATAATGCTAAGAAGCAAAAATCACAGGCCAAGGAAAGAAATGAACCTATCTAGTATTTTAACTACTTCATCGAAATCCTTTAATAAGGGCTCCTATAAGAATTTTCTAGCAGTACTAACTAGTTATGCCTAGGTGTAAAGTGCAGGGCCAAGGAGGGTCCAGAAAACAGGAACATAAAACCTGAAAATAATTAAAAATGGAAATCTGAATGTTTAAAAAAAAAAAAAGTCATCATTTTAAAAAAGTAAAATCTAACTCTTACTTTCCAAGTATTATCTGTCTAGAACACTTTCTACAGGGAGGGAAAAACCACCTCTGCACTGAGTGGCTTAAATGCAAGAGATACAAAGATATAACAGGAAAGTTTTTACATGTAATAGGCATAATAAAAGCAGTTCCTAAAAAGCATTGCTGTGCCTGCAGCCATACAGATCATATAACCCTTCACTAGGGTTACAAGAATGACGTTCTGGATGTTAACATGCAGTCAGTAACAATTTAACATTAATGGCTTCCCTTTCTCAAACGGAAAGTGTCATACCTGTAATATCTGATTAATATCCTATGAGCACTACAAGGAGCAGGGTGGGAAATCGTAGAAGCCACAACTTTTGCCCAGGAACATGGGATGGAGCAGCTTTAACATTTCAGCATAAAGTTGGAAGTAACAACTGACTTGTACATAACTTCAGATATCAATGCACTTGTATTCCCTGGAGTGGGAATCTTTGGCTTTGGGATCTGTGTTTGAGAAGCAATCCAGAGAAAGTGTAAATGATGTTGCATCCAACATATACAGAAGGATGTCACACTGCCAAAAGAGTAATCAGGCTCGTTCCAAAACAAGAAATAGATATGTGCATTTTTAACAAAACCCATGAAAATATTACATTGACACTACAGTAGAAATCAGTGGCAGTTGACAATAGTAACTGCTATATCCTTACACTATTTTAACACCAGACACTTTCTCCTCCAAGGACAGTATTCTTGATAACAAGGTAATTTAAGTCTGAAAGGGTTGAACTCTCCACTTCCATGATTCTTACCACAACCCACTCCATGTAAGTTTCCAACTGATTTAGAAAATCTCGATTAAAATTCCAATTCACCACTTAATATTTGACTCAGGTTGGAGTTTATGGCTATGGCTCCACAGCAGCTGGCAGCCACTAGGGTGGTCTGACCTGCTCCAAACTGTATGGTCCTGCTGCCTGCTTTCTCCTGCCACTAATGTTCCCATGGACCCAGAGGTAGTTGGCTCAGGTAACTGCCCTTGTAAAAATCCAGGGAAGAAAGGGTAGCTTCCTGTCAGGTCAGTTCCTTAACTTAACCCATCAGGTAAATCACTGAACGCCTTTGGTTGGAAGCGACCTTTGTGGTGGACGTGGCACTTGGTGCTATGGTCTAGCTGAGAAGGCGGTGATTGGTCAAAGGTTGGACTCAATGATCTTGGAGGTCTCTTCCAACCTAAATGATTCTGTAATTCTGTGGTTAAAGATCATCTACTTCCAACCCTGCTGTTGGCAAGGATGTTGGGCCCTGTCCAACCTCACCTTGAACACCTTTAGGGATGGGACACCCACAACTTCTCTAGGCAACCTGTTCCAGTGCTTCAGTATCCCTTGAGTAAAGAATTTCTTAAAGGTATCTAATCTACAGCTCTCCTCTTATAGCTTAAAACTGGTTCCCCTTATCCTATCTGCCAGTGTAAAAAGTCACTCCCTCCTCTTTTTTATAAGCCTCCTTTAGATACTGAAAGGTTCTCTAAGGTCTCCCCGGAGCTTTTTGTTCTCCAGGCTGAACAGCCCCAACTCTCAGCCTTCGTAGGAGAGGTGCTCCATCTTTCCCATCATTGTCATGGCCCTCCTCTGGAAAGTTCACATCCTTCTCATGTTGAGGAGTCCAGCCCTGTACACAGTACTCCAGATGGAGTCTCAAAAGGGCAGAGTAGAAAGAGAGAATCACCTCCCTCAACCTGCTGGTAACAACTTTCTTGGTGCAGCCCGGGATGTTGGGGGAAAGCACTACGGAGCCACAAACTGGGTCCAGTGATTCTTTCTGTGTCAGATGCCATTTGCATTAAATTGGTGATGGAACCTCCTCCCAGTTTCGGGAACCACTACATACTTTTGTGCCTCTGAAAATACGTTGTCATTGCAACTGTGCAGGTGATGTCCAGCATAGTTTCTCTCTGCTAGTTACAAGAACACGTTGCAGAAGAAAGAACTCAGCTAGTTAGATTTGCTTGAACACAACTTCATAGTAATTTCCAAGAAACTTTCAACTGAAAAGATTACACAACTTTGGGATAAAAAATATCCCCAACTAGACAAATTCTAATATAATAAAATTTGTACTCCAACACAGCTGTTCTCTTTAGTGACAGAAAGAACGTAAGT
>VZRE01001189.1:312540-328989 GCA_013396775.1 Cephalopterus ornatus
GCAATCCAGACTGAAAGAATTCATGCCTGTGTCCACTGAATCCAGCTATGAAACCTATTCAAGAATCCTGGGGGTCCAAAGGTGCCTCCCACCACTTTACTGCATGCCAAAGATTCGTCTTGGTTACTCCAGGTCACTGGAAGGCATTTCTTCAATCTGAAGGTTTCCTTCTATGGATCCAGTTGATCTGCTGTAGATGATTTCCTGACATATGCAAACACAGCAATGGTTCTCCCTTTTTGCATACCCTACCTATGCCTCAAGTCACAGTCAACTGAGAGGCTGTATCCATGAGAGAGAATCTTTCAGACTTAATCTTTGTGCAAGTGGGTCCTTCTATTTTATTTCTTCACCCCTATTTTTTATAAATGCACCTATCTGCATTTTCCATTCTGAACATTGTAAAGAAATATCTTTATTTCTGTTTTATCCTAGCCTGGATTGAGTTAAGGATGATTTCAAGATAATACGATACATCAAGGCATTGCTCTCCCAGGAGCATAATAAATCTGTGAACTAGGGTACCAGGGCACATTAATGCATGCCTCAATTCTCCTCCATGTTCTCCAGAGTATCCAAAGGGTGACAGAACACATGTCCAAAAAGCTGCAGGGGTTGAAAGCTTGTGTCATAGGGGTCAAAAGAAGAAGAACAATCTTTTAATAACGCAGAAGGGATAACAGGAATGCAGCAAAGCGGTGGGGTGTATATCCAAACATGAAAGATCCTCATTGTCATTTGTAACACGAAGTCTAATGCCTACAAAATGCCTGGGGGAAAGATGACTTTACCATTCCAGGTGAAAAACCTGTACCACTTCCTACAATATAGAGGATGCACGAGAGAGGAACTCTTGTGAAAAGCAATCTGAGAGATTCATTTCCACAGTTCTTTAAGCAAACATAAATCCAGACTGCTGCAGTACCACACTCCCTGGTCAAACACCTGCTGTACCAAACATATCTTCCACTAGCACAAATACCAGGTGATGATATACCGAAAACTATTTCAGGGAGCTCAAACAGCTGAAAACTGGCTCTGTTAGGGTGGGTGGGACTCTTTTTAAGCGCAGCAGCCTGCTGAACTGGCTCAGCACGTGCTGCAGAGCTCGTACAATGCGAGTCAGAGCAGGAATGGCAGGACCACAGCAGCTCAGACCAGACTTCCTTTATGCTACCTGAGGGAGAACGTAGTTGTAAGTCAAACTTTTCTACCCCTAGACACCATATTACACAAACAAAACAGGGAACCCCAAACAGCCTGGTAAAGAATAATGTCCCATTATTACTTCCTCACCATACTGACAGGACATGGCAAAATAAATACTTTTTCTTTAAGAAATTTCTGAAGGTTGCAGAAAGTTTCTGAAGGACCAAAACAACCGTAAAAACATCCTATTAAAAACATCTGCAAAAGACCTCCTGTCACTGAGGCTATTTAGATTTTTTTAGATACTCACAATAATAATTAGAGAAATAATCACTAACACTGCACATTAAGAAACTAATTATATAACCACGCGTCTACAAGAGTGAGTCCAGTGACAAGTATGTCAAGGCGTAAAATTTTACACATTACACATTCTTTTTTTTAATTTTTCTGTGAGAATTGTTTTTATTGTTATCCATGCAACCGAAAACTGCATAGTAAAGTGCATACACCTTCTTTTTAGAAGGCATGAGAACCTGATATTTAATTATAAAGAGTATAAAAGCATAAAGAGCATAATGAAACTCTTAGCAGCTCTTCAGACATCCAGAATACCTGTTTTGTATTGCTGACTAATATTTTAACCACCGCAAGGTGGAAGTGCAAGCTTAGGGAGCATGGAAGGTTACACACGGTACATTAACTGTATTTTCTGTGCAATCTACAATGCACCCATACAAATAAAAAATGCTTCCTTGGTGAAATAACCACTGCCCTTTCAACAGCAACAGGCAAGTAACTTTCAATCAGGCAGCTTCACTGCTGGAGTGAATCACAGCTGCAGTGACTTCCTGTCGTTCCCTAGAGACCAGAGAGAGTTTTCCTAGGTGCTATAAAGGAGGAAAACACAAGTAGTTTACCAAAAGATGATCAAACCAGTCTTCTAAATGGAAAATGACCTGTCCTGAGTTTCTGTGACTCATCCTAACTCACACACTGAGTCAGTGTAACAACCCACCCATTTTGCTTTAGGGAATGCCATTGGATCCAGAAGAAAGGGGGTAGGAAGGGAAAGATGCATGTGGCCAAGGACTGCCAAGATACACCTCACAAAGAAAATCAATATTCCTCCAGAAAAGTGGCCAGGGTCTCCAGTATGGTCCTCCAGGTACTCCTCTAAACTGAAGAATGGTCTGCTTTAAAACAGAATTAAAAGCTCATCGTATGATCCAGAGTGTGTCATACATGAACACATACAGGGTCCTTGTGTACACACAATGACAAAAGACATGTCCTTGCTTTACCTGTGTACAAATAAATAAATATTTATGGCTTTTATTAAAATCGAGGCCAGAATACCTATCATTTGCTCTCAGCAGAAATTTACAGGAGTAAATTCTTTGCAAATACTTGTCAGATCTGGATAAATGTTTGAGATCCACCCTTGCATTTTTTCACTAGCCTACCTTCCTTCTGCAGTGAGGCATAAATTTTCTTTTAAATATACTGCACAGTAGTAAACACTGCTCGTGAATATAAGATTTACAGCACATTAATGAAATCATATAGGCTCACTGGCCTTAAATATATGAGACACACAATTTAAGTTTTCATGACTACCTCAAAAGAGACCTAGAGTTGCCATGCAGCTTGTTTAAATCTACAGAGTATTTACACCTACACATCAGTCACCTCTTACCTATCTCTAATTATTTATTTTCTCCAGTACAGGACAAACTTCTGAAAGATTAATACTACACACTGGGAGTGATATTTATTTTAGTAGTTTAGGATTAAGGAAAAAAAGCAAAGCAACACCTACAAGCAACAAGAGAGCATAGGATCTTAATATTCTTTTCATATGAAAGAGAAATAAAAAACATTTAAGGTTAAATAAAATACTTTAAAATGATGAGAGGTAGGAGGCAGAACCGCAAAAATACCTAGAATCCAGACTACAGCAAGCAACAGAATCATAATACCCTTGAAAAACAAATACCTAAGACACAAAATACAGGCACTAAACTGTAGCGAGAGTAAACAATTTCTGAAATATAATTTTCATTGAGAGATAGATGTATATATATCCATTCACTGGTGAAATTTTATATCAAATTTTTGTATATCAATTCAAGCAGAAATGGCTCATGAAAAATACTACTTTTTATTAATCAAACTCAACACTGTGTGAAGGAAAGGTTTCAAATCAATTTTTAGAAAGAATGAAATATTCTTGTTTTGATTCAAAAAATGCCTTGGTTTTGACTGCTTAGTTAAATTTTGGAGGCTACTGATTATTGCTTTCTGTTATTATTCCCCCCTGCCACCCCAAAAGAGTGCTAGGTGAGTGATACTTATAGCCAAGGGGTCAAAATAAAACAAGACATTTAACTTCACTTTTTGGGGGTTTTTTTGTTGTTTGTTTTTTTTTTTTTAATACCACTAGTTGACATACATTTTTTGAAGTTTGACTTTGATTCCAGGGGCAGCAGAAAAAATAAAATCTCAAAATTGACATAATGGGAAAATAGTTTCTTTCAGACTCTGCAGGGATCTTCTTTGTTTTCCAACAATGTAATACAAATGAGTTAAATGAGTTACTCTGGACTTAGATCAGCACAGGTAAGCTTAAAAAGCAGATCAAGAGTAAAGGGAGGCAAATCTTTAAAGCTTTAAAGGTTCCCTCTGATTGCCAGAACTTTGTAAATAAGACAAGTCTTCCCTAAATGAGCAAGTCAAGACACCTTGTTACAAGGAAAATCTTAGACAAAGCCAACACAATCACACTTTCACCAGCTTTTCTTACACCTGACTTAAGCATATGACTAATTAGGAATATACTTGGGATGGGTAAGGTAAGTAGGACAAGCTGGTCTGACCAACTCTGTTCTGTAAATGTCATTACAAGCCAGAAGAAGTTAAAGCAGCCACCCCGCTGCTCTCACTTGCACTGAATGCTGAATTTCCTGCACTGAAGAGCAATTTTCTATTTCAATTTGTCTCCCAAATCAGAAGACCAATTTATTCCTACAGCCATAAGCATCAGTCAACACGCAGACTCTAACATGGAAGCCTACGGGAAAATCAGCAATAGTTCTAATTCTGGAATTCCCAATATACAGAAAACATTTGAAATTATTAAGCAAAATGTATCTCAGCCAAAAGCTGATGAACACGTTTTTACACCGAGAAACTGAGGCAGAGAACATTCCCAGCAGCTCGAAGAAATCCCATTTTGGGTTTACATGCCAATATGGGTGAGCAGAGCAAGATCACATGGAACCAAAATCAGTCCTCACACAACAGGGGGAAGCTGAAGGTTTCCATTCTGCCTGCTATGTATCAGACATGGAACAAGGGGACCACTAAACAGGTAACTCCCTCTTTGCCTTGATTTAATTCAAATGAGAAAACAAAATGGCAGGAAGAAGCTTCTGAAGAATGGGAAGATACAATTTTCCTATCAGTGACAAAGTCACATGCTCATGGCACTAGCAAAGAGCAAACATTAGTTGTGAGGTTTCCTTAGAAAAAGGCGCTCTCGAAACAAGTTTCCACTAAAATCTCTTTTTCTCAGAGTACAGGTCATTATACCATTTGATCAGCATATAATACCTAAACAACAGAAAATGTGTTTCACTTGGAGATTTAGGAGAAGAATACAAGAGTAAAATCTATTTAAATCAGCACAGAAATAGTTTATAATTAGTCCTCAAATTGTCACATACCATGAATATAATTTGTGGTAGGTAAGAAGATGCCAAAAGTAGCTAACAAGTTTCAAGATGTAAACAATTACACAATTCTGAATGATTATAAGAGAATCGGTCCTCAATAAACCCATCCCGGATTTTTGTTGGTTTATTATGCACATTACAGAGTTAGAGCAGAACACCACCTCACCAATATCAAATACTAGACACAGTTTGCTCTTCCTAAGAAAGCCTTATCTTTCTGAAGACTTTGGAAGCTGCACACAGGAACAAAAGTTCTCCCTCTCACATAAAAAGATGGTTCCCAAATATAACTAACAACATACAAGGTCGTACAACAACATCTTATGGTTGTACACAAATACACATAGCAACAGGAAGATACAAGGTATTTTACTTAGAAGCACATCTTGTTGAACACCAATAATGCGGTCAGATCTATAGAGGGTAAAAAAAAGAGAAAAAAATGGATGTCCCAAATACATAAAAAGCTTATCCATGCTGGAATAATTTTATAAGAATTTTACCAATGATTTCATAAGAAAATGGTAGAACTGTACTCTGAGGCCTCCTAAAAAAACACAAGCCGAAGTTATTTCTTCATCTTAATACATATGAATACTTCTTCCAAATATTCTTGTAACATATAGGTATATATAACTTCTATATATTTGAATATTTTAAATAATAACTATATTATATATATATTTAAATAATAACTATTTTTAAATAATAAATCTTTGGAAGAATGAGAACTAGTTTTGTACATTTATACATCATCTAAAAAGTTCGGTCCTGACTTCACTGGCAATCTTGATACAATGATTAAAGTGACTGTAATACAAGTTTCTGCGCAGTAAAATTAGATAATGTACATAATGTATTGCATTCTATTGATTCTGAAATGACATTGTGGAAGAGACTCATACTTCAGAGTGCCACAGTCTCCAAAAGATCTTAATCATAATTATTTAGTACAACCCAAATGTGGTCATTTTCAGAGTTTACTTATCAACATAATTTATCTTTACATACATAAAGAATATTTTCACATTTACATTTAATGCAGTACGCTTTGTTCCAAGAGACAAAAGAAAAGGATCATGATTCTTAGTAGATCCCTTGCAGTATCGCTGGACACTTCCAAAATAGAAAAAAACAGAAGTGGTAAGATATTTGTGATTTCTAATGTAGATGGGTTGTTTTGTTTCCAGGCTTTTGTTGTGCTGGGGGTTTTTTTTGTCAGGTTTGGTTTCTTTTTTTTTGGAGGGGGGGGTTGTTGTTGTTTTGGGGTTTTTTTGTTTTGGTTTTGTGGGGGGTTTTTTGTTTTTTGGGTTTTTTTTTTTTTTTTTTTTTTTTTTGTTTTTTTTTTTTTTTTTTTTTTTTTTTTTTTTTTTTTTTTTTTTTTTTTTTTTTTTGAGGTTTTTTGTTGTTTGGTTGGTTAGTTTGGTTTGTTTTCTTCGGTTTGGGGTTTTATTGGTTTGGGTTTTCCCCCCCCAAACAGACTTAAATAATTAATCACATGACTAAAGTCCCTGAGTTAATAGGAATTCTTTACTTAAAAATCTACTCAAATGCACATCCAGGAGCACTTTGAGGTTTGCTCAGAATACAAGATGACAAATACTGGAGATACGTTTGCGATTTCCTCCATTTCAGGAAAAGAAAAACTTAAACATAGAGAATTAAGTGTCAGCTTTTAAGCTTCAAAATGGTATGGAAAAAATAAGAAGAAAATGTGTTACTTTAAAGAAATGTTTCAGAAAACCTAGACATCAAATCACTGTCCACCTTTCTACTAAGCAACACAAAAGATCGGTAATGACTTCAGATTTCAGGTCGGACAGTCTTTAATTGCCCGCTTCTTTGACAACAGTGTATTAATTTCACATGTGCTTTAAGAATCAACATACCCTGAATCTTCCTGGCTAAGGCAAACCATTTTTAAACAGCATGACAGTCTAAAATATTTTTCTCAAATGATGTTTTAACTTTGTTCTAAATGGTTTAAGGTGCGTGGGAGGGGAGGGGTATCCTTACTTGCACATTAGTTTGTTTGCAATCAATTTTTTTGAAATATTTTTTCTTTGTAGCCTTCTGCAGGGGTTCAGGCAAAATGCTAAATGGATTGCAATGTATCGCTAACATCTGTAACATGTTGATCATTTTATCCCCAAATCCTTCAAACATTTGCTGATCCACAACTGCTTCCAGACTGGGCCTAAACAACTTAGCACAAACTTATGTCTAGAAAAGTATCCCTTCTGCTCTGCTATTATCCTGTGATTAAATTCAGAAGTCCCCATATAATCTGCATTTCTGCATTTTAGCATTCAGAATTTGGCTTTTTTTTTTTTCCATAAAAATAAGCTGGTTGCAAATTATTACTCTTCTAGTCTATACTTTGTCAAAACTACTGAAGCTCCATTTTATGTTGCCCATGCAATTTAACCTTCCTCGTAGAAGAAATTGTCTTTCAGGTATTAACACTATGAAGTACCTGTCTTCTTCCACTTACAAATTACAGACTGGTTTAAAATGCAGAGTGCTTCAAAATTAAAAGGAAAGCGTCAGCGCTCAAGCAAATTTGTTAAAATACCACATTACCACAGTAAGCCTGAATAGATACACGCCTATATTCACATGTTGTGCATCTTTCACTTCCATTGTACTCAGCATATTACAGTATAACATGTGCTTCCCATGACTTAGACTAGCAAAATGATCAGAACAACTTTGAAGTATATTACATCAGGAATGTGCCATCAACACAGGGGGTTTTATTCAGGTGTATTTGATCACAGCAAATCGTAATTCTTTATGCCCGTTTTAAAGCCCAACAAACCCTAGTCCTTAAGACTTTATTTACTAACGCCGTTCATTCCTAAACTGCTGAAAATAACTTGACAAAGCTGATATTCCAAACAAAGACCACACTTCCTGCTCTTATATGGAATCTGGAACACCATCAATGTTTTGTTCAGCTTGCATAAGTCACAACTGATTGGCCACAGTCCCTGTGGGCATGCCATTTCATCCAGACTGGACGGTTCATTAGTCATAATTACTATAACTGTACAGCAGAGACTGCAGTTTTATCTCATCATACATCTCTGATAAAGCTGCTTCTATTTCTGCTTCATCAGCATGTGAAGTTACATTATTGGAGCTTTCATTTTCCAATCTGTGATTAACATTGGTTGTTCTGCTTACGAAACGTGTACCAAAATTCGAGATAACACACAAAGCAAGGCCACGACGCGACCACCGTTTGAACTTTGTGCTAAAAAAATCATGCAGCAGTTATTGCTACAGAGGAAGAATAGATTCTGAAATTACAGAGTGGTTAAGAAAATTTAACCAAGAAATCAACAAATCAGTCTGTAAGAGAATGAGGCTGTCGGTTTCTAAAGCGAACTGTGACACATTAGAAAAATCTCCCAGTTCAGTGTGAAGGTTAGACACGGAAAATTTATGACAACTGCTGGGTCAATCAGCATTTTTCAGGTAATGCTTATACAATTGCAGAAAATGAAAGCCTGCAACATAAAGAACCATGGTGAAAACTGACAGCCACCGCACTGCTCTCCAGTCAGTAAACAGATGCTAAACCACTTAAATCTAATAAGGACTGTGAATGCAATCTTTAACAAAATGCATTTTAAACATATAGAAGTCCCACACTAAGGCATTTCCTTGTTGCGGTGCTTGTTGCTGATTTTTACATCTTATTGTGTGATAACAGGAAACACAAAGACTAGTGGTACCATCTGAATGTGCAACGTGTACCCATGATAGGCCACATAAACAGTCATAATCGACAGTTACATGCAGGCACTGAGGCTGCAAAAATCCCAGAGTAATTAGTGTTGTCTGAATGCAATGACATCTGTTTTCTCATGGTCCTCCAGACTTGTCAGGCCAATAAGATGTATATGAAAAAATATGACAAGCATCGCAAATGCCCTTTTGCAAGGTCTCACTTAGGGAAAAGCTGAAGAAATGACACATGCCACCTCTTTTTTCCCAATATACCTAACAGCCAAAGCTTCAAGATTTGAAAAAGGTCTTTTGAGTCATTTTACATTTGACTATGGAAGGTTTATTCAGAACACAAGCACTGTCCTTAGGAAAGAATATATTGTGTCAGCTTTTGTTCTTTTAAAAAAGCAAGCTTCATTAACAGAAGAGCAATAAAAATGTGACTGTTTACTTCTGACTAGGGTGCTTACATGCCAGTGTCATCACTGCCTCCCTTCTTAATTAAAGCAGATACCAGGTAGCCCACAATATGCACATGTATGTCTGTATAAATTCTTTTTTAATCATTATTATTATTTTCCTTAAAGAGTGCAAGAAGAACAGTTTCACAGCTGTGCTTCCTGACATTGCAAAAACACTGCACTGTTTTCATCTGAAGACCTAAGCTTTTGTTTTAGGATTCACAGCTTTTTTCCTTAATAGTGCCTATCTCCCCCTTCTTCTTCTGGACTGTAGCATGTTTGAGCATGCGTTTTCTCCAAGAAAGACATTAGTCATCATTAACAGAAGCCCTGACACCAAGTCTAAGTGCCTCTCCACAATGACCAAGTGGCAATCATCTTTCTCTTACCCTGTCACTGCTGATTAGGGGTTTCTTTCATGAAAATTTAATTTGTCGCCTTTCTACAGCTCCTTTTTACGTTTCTGCAATAACACAACATGCCAGCAACACCAAAATACAGTAAAAGATGCTGTACCTGTTTACAGGAAAAGATAATATTCAGACTGCGCGGCTGGACTTTTTACCTACTTTAACAAGAAAAAAAGGCCCTGCAAGATGAAGAAAACAACTGATAGAGGAAAAACTCCCATTAAATACCAAAGGACACAAACATCGTGGCACACTTTCGATCCAATTAATGCAAAACTTTTTCCTCCGGAAGACAGCTAGCCAGCCCCTCTTCCAAAGCATTGTTCAATAGGCAGATGTAACAATATAAACAGATTTTTATAACCAATTAATTTCATAACTGCTCCAAACGAAAAGTTACTCAGGTTTCTGGCTTATACAAATATTTCTTAAAGGATTTCCTAATCCAGTGATAAATTTCAACCTCAGTTCTTGAGCCTCTGTCAACATTGCTCTCGCAGTTAAAAAGCCAGCCACGGAGAAAAGGGCTTTAGCTGATGCAGACAGATGAAAAAGTTTCAGTCACAGATGATACTTTGCAGCTATTCAATGTACATGGTCTCAGATTCCTGCTCTGTGTAACATTACAAACATTGTTGAATAAGATACCATAGCAATGAGTTATTTTAAGGAAGTTTTTCAAAACATTTACTCTTCTGCTTTATTTCAATTTGTCTAAAGATTTTTTTTTAATTATAAGCACATGCTATTTTGTTAACATCTGTGCATAGCATAAAACCGGACTGAATTCCAGCTTCTGAAAAAATGCAGATAACTTACATCTCTCAAATAAAGTAACGACATTAGAAAACTTCATGAGATTCAGATTAAGATACATAAGTTCATTTAACTTGATTTTCCATACAAATACATTTAAAAAAAAAACAAACCACCACTTATTACAATTTTTATGTTCTCTCAATATCTTTCAGAATTTAATTAAGTGTAAAGCTAAAATCTGGATCTACCTCTATTAAATTCTGAAATCACAGCTAGTAAAAGCCAAGTAATAAAAACTTTATTCAGCTTCCTAAAGTATTTGGTACTCCACTATTGACCCAAAACAGCATTGGTAGTCAGAACAGAAACTGTATTGCTAACACTTTGGATTTATAAGAAACCTTCAATATCTTTAGTCTCCATATATGAAATTTAAGAAGAGGAAACTAGGAATTAAAAGCGGATTTTGAATGGCAGACTGTGATTGTTGTACTGCTGTGGCAGCATAACCTTGATTAAATGCAGAGCAACACTAAAGTAAAAACAAAGCCCTGCCATGGTAACCTAAA
This sequence comes from Cephalopterus ornatus, assembly GCA_013396775.1. Taxonomy (NCBI): domain Eukaryota; kingdom Metazoa; phylum Chordata; class Aves; order Passeriformes; family Cotingidae; genus Cephalopterus; species Cephalopterus ornatus. The sequence goes on from VZRE01001189.1 coordinate 323,364, forward strand.
TTAACTGAACCAGACCATGCTTATACAGAAAGCTGGTGTTTTCAGCTATTTTACCTGAACTCGAGAAAATCCTTGACTTTCTAGAGGGCACAAAAAAAAAGGTACACTTCTCCGGCCGCACATCCACGACTGTTTTGTTCTCTGCGCTCTCCTCGGCTCTTTGCCTGATGAGCCAGGAACGCAGATGTCGAGATCCTTGCTCTGCATCCATGTCAAGTTCAAGTACGGAAGTTTAGCTCTTTGACTCCCACCCCCACCTCCAAGTCACTTGTCAGTAAAAGGTTGGGCGATTTATTGACCACTGCAGGATGCACACTGTCAGTGCTGAAGGAAATATGAGAGGGGGCTGTCGCTACTGTTCTGGAGCTCATTGATAATGACATACCTGCCTCTGTCACCCATTACCCATACTACAAACTACTTAGACCTAACTGAAAAATCAATAGCCTACTTGCACCGGTTCCTGTGGCTGCCTCCTTTGATTGTCAGCTCCTGTCTAGGGTCAGCACTTACATGAAAGGGGCTGTGACTGCCTGATGCTTTCAGGACAACCTAACGATATGAAACTAGCCAACAGAACAGTAAATTCTGTCCCCCTGCCCTCCTCATCAATTAGGCTTTGACTAGGCTTGCCTGTAGAAACCTGACCTTTTAAGTTTAGGTGAATATGGAACTAGCTGAACACGCCATTGCCCTCAGCACTGAGCCAGGAAATCCACTGACAGGTTAAACAAAACAGAAGGTTGTAACTGTCATAATTTGCATTGCACTTTCACGCCAACAAGGGTGTTATCAGTGGGGGCAAGCCCTGGAACACACAGCGCAAGCACCCTAAGTCACTCTCCTCATAAATTTTCAAGTGAAGGGAGATAAAACATAAATTCACAAATGACCGCACATTTCAAGTCCCACTTTCTTTCAAGTTCGCACTCTGGAAAACCACAAAGTACATATAAACAATTCCCCTTTCCTAGGCACCCTGGCACGCAGATGCCAGTTAGAATGAACTTCCAAGACAGATGATGAATGGGGAAAAGCCACCTGCCTATGCCTCTTAAGAACTCCTGTATTAGGTTTATTCTCCACTGAATATTTATATGCATCAATACGAATCATTAATGGCTTACACACACGCACACACCTGTACTTCGGAGCAGCAGGTAGCCATAAATAATTCAAAAATCCCCCGAGAGCCCTAACTAGTGCTTCTGAGCAGCATTCACTTGTACATCCTGCATCTTGGAAGTCCATTAGCAACTTCTAAATCTCCCTGTGACTACAACTAAATGATAAATGTTACATTTTAATGCATCTGCCCTCCTTCAGAGAATATTGACAACCATGAAGCAAAGAACTAAAGCAAAAAATTTCAAATCTAAAGTGAAGGCTGAACTATAATCTGAAGTTGAATACAATAGCTTTAATAACTATATATTGATTTTTTAAAAAACTTTATGGATGAATGCCTTGCTCCTCCTTTCTTCCAAAATAAATAAATATTAAAACCAAATTAAAATATTTTTAAAGTCTCTGATTAGTGCTCCTTTCTTATATTACAATTTTCCAGCAAAAATGTTTTTTTATCTTTTTATGCTCCTGCTTCCATAGGCCTACAATCCTCAATATCAGCATTACTGTAAAATGCAGACAGCATGAGCGATCAAAACAATTTGAACACTTGAGCTTCTTCATACCATGACAGGACTGGCTACATCTACTAACTACAATTAATATTCCTTTTTTGAAACTCTGAGAAAGCTAGGAATTTCCAATGCACTTTATTCAGGGCATACAGTTAACAGCTGTTAATGTAAATATAACAAACTAGTCCTGGAAATCCCAGGCAAGATTCAGAGCAATAATTTAACTAATGCTTTTTACCCTACAGCTGAACCTTTTTAACTCGTGTACCCTTAATATCCTTCTCACACAAAAGCATGCCGTGCCAGACATAAGAATGAGCTCTCAGGTAAGTAAGTGATAGGAAAAATGCTGCTCTTTGGTTTTCAAAGTTTAAGACTCAGTTCCAAAACTCCAGATATCCTTGTAAGCTTTAGTTCTGAACGCTGCCTCAATACATGCCAGCTGCTGCATTTAGCTTATTTCAAATATACTTTTAGATATTGGTATTGAGAAAGGAAAACTGCCAAATTACAAAAACGCAAAAATATTTTTCATTAAAACTTCAGATAATATGTTACACTGCAATAATATTTGTTACACTGTAACACTCATGTACTAAATCTGCATTAAACAGCACAAATGCAGAGAAAACTCCTCGAAAATAAAAGCATACGACTGCGTTAAAGCACTTTTAAATAAACAGAACAGCACTTAGAATTAATATCGTACTCCAAACAAACTACAGAACAAACACTAGTTAAAAATGGTAGACCTAATTGAGTCTGGATGGTCCCCTTTACAGACCTAATGCAATGATTAACTATGCATCTGGTAGCATGTCAAGTCCTTTTTGTGTGCCTATCTGATAGTGAAGTGAAAGGGCATGGACAGTGTCCAGTCCCAGCAAGCAAATCATTTGGAAGCAGTCATAGCCATAGATCAAAGATTTTTCACTCTATCCAGAGTCTATTTAAACACACCAACCCAGCCCCTTGTTGCAGACAAAACCAGTTAGAAAATAAGAAAGACTCCTTGGGATACAAAGATAATAAAGGAAGATAGAAGTAGAAAATGAAGAAAAGAAACAGACTGGCAGAACCTTGATTTCCATAGGCCAAGACAGCTGGTTTACATCCTAGTTTTATTTCAGATGGTTAAAGAAAAGGAACAATTTCCATCTCTTAGATCACCAAATATTATTTCAATTAAGCTATGCAGATGGCTTCTATACATTATTTGAGCCAATACAGTTTCCCCTTTCCAGCACCAGGCGATGGTACCTTGAATTATTTTGCACACTGGCTTTACCTAATTCGTTAGAAAATTAAAAAGAGAAAAGCTTATTAACAAGAAGAAGTTATTTTGAAATAAGATATGCACAGCAAGATATAAAATAGGAATAGCTATCATTTGATTCTCTCATTAGAAGTAGCAACATAACCCCTGCAATGATTTTATAACTAGTAATATACTACTTCTATGTCAACATAGCACTTTCAAAGGATAAAATTTCAACGCTATGAAGTACAATATACAGAAAGGTAGAGGGTTCTAACTGTGCATTTAATTTCAGTGAAGGAACAGAAGGCTGTTCAAACAGGAATTTTTTTAATTTTATAAAAATTGCATGACTTTTCTGTCAGATCCAAAATCAAAACAAAATAATCTTAAAACACAGGGAGGAGAGAGAGAATTGATATATTTCATGCTGGTCACCACTGTTATTGAAAAGATTGAGCCCCTCTGTTCCCTCCACCTACAACACCCTTTCCCTTTATAAATTGCCCTCATAGAAACTCACTGAAAGGTTGTAACCTGTACAGTGGTTGGTGAGGATCAGAGGATTTCACATTGCTCTATGCAGTATTTGAGAAAACACTTTGAAAAACATAAGCTTATAAACAAGAAGCTTTCACTTCCGGAGCTAGAAATAGACATTTTAAAAGGGTATAGTTTAGAGAATTTTAGGTTAACTTACACGCATGCTTCATCTTGACTAGGCTGCATGAAGATTTTTATCTTTAAAATAGTTGCCTAACCAATAAAACCACAGAGGCTATTCTTTGTTGGCATGATCAGGCACATGTACAGAGATGTGGACATCTGAGGCATTAAACATAGTAATCACCTGCAGCTACTGACAGAAAGAAAAGCTGTGCCCAAACGCCTACAAATTAATATTTTGTAATTTCCAAAACATTAATTTTGTTTACAGTATCTTTTTATTTTTCATATTTTTACAGAAATGCTGATTTAGCCTCATAGCATTTTTAAGAACCAGACCAGACATTATCTCTTTAGTAAACCTCATATTTTTCTCAAGCAAATAAGTGTTATTGCACTCAATTGGAAGTCAAGTTGATAAAATCCTGGTGTGTCACATGCTCTCATACTTCTTAAAAGTTATGCTATTAATGTAATTAATCAATTATTATAAAAAAAGACCAGTCAACATATATGAATTCGGTTATTTCTAATGGATGAAACAGCAAGCACCCACTCTGACTGCATCCAAACAAAAGGCCCACATGATGTTTTAACAAGAAGAAAATTCTACAAAAGTACTAAAATTGTTCCTTTTTTTCTGCACATGTCTGCCTCTCTCTGATTGCCAACTTACTAAAGGCAAATTTACAAAACAGGACTTGGTATTCAAAGCAGTCTACACCTAAAAGAAGTCACCATTAGTCACCATGAGAAAAGAGAAGATGCTACCTTTAATACAAGGTTCAAGGCATGAGAGAAAGCCCTCGTCATTAGATTGCTTATGGTTAAACACCAGATTATGAATACATTCCCATTTTAGGACTGAACAGGAAAGTAAAAATAAGCTACTTAAAGGAGTAGTTGGAAGCCTTCTCTTTCCCACTGAAGAAATGAAAGCTAAGGGAGACTTAGAAACACGTATAAATTATTTAATTACGATACCATTCAACCTTCATAGGAAAAAAGGTACAAGATTTATGCAACGCTCTCAGCTGATGAGATGCATTAATGACATGTGCAGAAATGAAATCATCTTTTCTCCTCCAGTATGTGCCATCAACTAACTTCACATACACAGACCTTCGAACAGATCAGCAGACAGCAAAGCCAAGCCATGACTTTCAAGAAAAGGTACACACTGTCTACCACTGAATGTAAAAGGAATTTCATCTGTCAAACCCACAGCAGCATTTGCTGTAACTATTAACCCGGTTTTGCTGTGGAGAAACACAACGTGCATTACTGAATCATTTCTTTTCAAATCCATACATTCCCTGCAGCAGTTCAAGCTTCATCAGCAGTGCAGGAATGTATGAAAATGACAGGCAAAGGGCACTAGCTCTTTTCCCATACTGTTCTTCTATAAATGGAAGCAGAGTCCTACAAAGCACTTAAAGCTGAGAATGTTTCAAGACTGATCTCCAGGAAAAAAATAATACAATGCTAGGTTCCATGAGCAGATTAATTATCCGTTTTCTGCAAAACTCTTTCCATTAAATGAAAGGACAGAGAGGAAACAAACTAGTAGAAAATAATGGAATGCTGTCTGGGTCTCATCTACAAAGCTGCCATGAACAAAGCATATACATACACATCCATATTTCATAAGCTATTCTTAAAAATACTTCTTATCCCTTTTGGGAACACCTGTTCCTGAATTCACTTTTCCCCCCTCACTTTCACCAAGGGAGAGAAAAAGGGCATATTTGGCAGAAATCCTTTAATAGCCTCAAGTCAATTTGATTAAACTTTGATTTGCCTTAAAAATTACACCTTATATCAGCAGCATGTTACAGAAACCTTAAAATACAACATTCAGAATAAAAAGGCTGTGAAATATGTAACACATGCCACATTGATAAGCTGGATACGCAATGAAATGAAAGTATGCTATATCATAACACAGCAAGAAACTCATGTGCTTATTGCTAAAAATCTGAGCTGTTTTCCAGTTTTCTTCTTCTGTTGTTTTAAGGCTTAATACAAAAACACATACCAATCTCTTACGGCGGGGGGG
>VZRE01001189.1:341821-386821 GCA_013396775.1 Cephalopterus ornatus
AAGAAAGAAAGAAAAAAAAAACCAAGGAAAAGAAAATAGAAAAAAAGGAAAAAAAAAGTGAAAAGAGAAAAAAAGAGGAAAAAGTAAAAAGGTAAAAAAAGAGGCAATTACTTGCTCTACACACAAGTTTTCTCTTGCTGTGGTAAATGGCAAAACACAGCAGTGTATGTGTTAGGTTTTTATTCTTTTTTTTTAAGGTGAAAATTAAAATACTGTGTCTTAAAAGACACATTGAGAATACCCATGGCACAGCCCTGTTTGAAAAACATTCACCAAACAAATCAGGACCAACTAACTTCAACATACTGGTTGCTGCTCGCTCTGATTGCTGCCACACTTGATTTGAAGCTCCACGGGCTTACTCTAAAAATATGTTAATCTGCAAATATTTACAGAAGGCAGCAATTCCCGGGTGGCAATACAAAAAGTTTAAATTGTTTAAGTAAATATATGCACATAAATCGCAAATAATAAAACTTTTCAATTACAGAAAAGTAAAAAGAAATCCAATCACCACAAAAAAAAAAAAAAACCAAAAAAACCCCAAACAAACAAACAAAAAAAAAAACCAACCAACAAAAACCCAAACCCTAACAATAAAAAAACAACCACAACAACATAAAACCCAAATGATCAAATACCCTGGTTTTGGTTTAGGCCTTAATCTTACAAAAAACCAAAACCAAAATCAAAACAATGCCCAAAACCACCACCAACAAAAACCAATAAAAAAACTACACAAAAAAACCCCACCCCAAACCAACCACACAAAAACACAAATAGAAGGAAATTTAACTTGCCATACAACATAAAATACAATGTATGCCTGATCCTTTCTGCCCTACAAATATCTGCCACTTCTAAGCAAGCCTTAAAAAAAATTACTGTAAAGCTTTAACTGCATTGTACAAACACAAACTTTACTTTCTTGCAAAATGTGCTCATGTAAATAATAATAACTTGGATTCTGGAGTTGTTCAATGTGAGTTGAAAACCTTCTTGTCATGGAAAATATGCAGCTGATATTTAGGAAGGTTTTCCTGTAATTAACTCCCCCTTGAGGATTTTCAGTTAGCAGCAGTAAAATTACCATCAGTGTACTAACACACACCACATGCACTCTTACTCACTGCCCTACCAGCACTCTTAAAGATCAAAAAAAGCAAAATAGGACAAAACCACCTCATGATGAAGTCCAAGATAATAAATTCTTTTCCCTTTTTTTTTGGCTCCTTTTTCTTTTAATGAAGGCAAACTATATTTGCTGTTTCAAAAACCCCATCTGCACTGTACAGACCTGCCATTTTTTGCTTCCTCTACTAGAGTCTGTAGTATACTGAAGATGCTATTTCAAACCAGCCCTCTGTCTAGTCTCATTTAAGATTGAATTCAAACTCAAAATCAAAGCTTAATACTTTTATACTTAGCAAAACTTGTCCGTAATGCTACTATGTCCTTCAGTCTTTAAGAAAAAATAAAATCAGTACAGCAACTTTCAAACCAAAAAAGACTGGAGAACAGAAATACACACCTCTTACCTCGTCCTTTTCACTTACTCAGATTTGATTTCTTTCCCCAACTAACGATATTACACTGAATCAAAAAAATGCATCTTACGTAACTGCCTTTTTAAAAAGAGATTTTAAGACCATAAATTATTTTAGTCCACTTTTGTGAATTTTTGTCATCTCTTTGCACACGATGTTAGCTACCCACATTTCCAGACACGCAGGAAACGTGTGTACACACAGGCACAGGGAGACGTAGGGCCTGAATACACGCCCGCAGATACCAGCCACTGGAAGGCAATGAGACATCACACTCTGAAACCAGAATCTGCTTTCTCTGTACTGACTTGAATAAAGCACTGCATCTGCAACCAACACACACAGGCTCACGTGAGTATCTGTACGGAACACAATACATTCCGCATGGATTCACCTCTTCTTCTGTAGATAAATGCACTTATACAGGTAGGCCACAGTCCAGTTCTCTCCGTGTATTTACTGACCAGAGACACACATGACAAAGCATTACATCACGTGACACACCCAGTTCCCATACATACACACAGGGATATTACGTTGGATTTCATATTTCAGGTCCCAAACCCTGCTCCCTTTCCCTTTAGTAAAGCCACTACTCTCTGCCAGGTCTCCCTGTTGTTGGGGTAACTGGAGCTTCTGGCTCCAGTCCTGCAGATCTAAGCACACACTCACACACACCTTTTCAGGATCAAGACCTCAAGGCATGGCCTGTGTATCCCACTGACCATAACAGCCTGCTGGCAGAGTATTAGTCTAGCACAGCAATCTCATTACAATTCACTAGTGTAATTCCATGCAACCCTTCCCAAACCTCTCTGTAAGACTCAGCTTCTTCAAGCAGCTTTTTGCAAACGGATCTCGGCATCTGCAGTGGGTTGTATTTATTCCAGTTAAATCTCTGGAACACTTGGGCGTAAAAATAACAGTTTGGCTTACGCTGCTGACCAAGCTTAAGACACCGCTAGAATGACACGTTATTTTGAATTGTCTGCCTACAGCTTAACTTTACATGCAAACTACAGTTTTTAAAAGCCATTTGAGAAATAAAGTATACAAAAGCAAAATACAGAAGCTACTGTGGGTTTTTTTAAGACTGGTAAATATACTAGGAAAAGCAATTCAAGCAAAATATGCCTTAAAAAACCCTTACTATATATATATTTCTTTTTTTTTTTTTTTACAAAGGGCTCCCTCTAGTCTTCCCATTTGTTTAAAAAGATAACAATGGAAAAACCAACCACTTTCATGCCAGATTTTTTAAATATTATTTTTAAGACTTCTTTTTCATCCCATGAGTTGAGGCAAAGAAGACTAACCAGACGACTGTAATACTGTAGGTGATCAGCTGCCAGTCCTTTGCAGCCACAAAGCCCTGAACTCCACCTATTGCCTTGATGGAAATGCCACAGACTTGTCAGACTGTTTCAATCCCCCTCTCCTCAAATTTTTAACAAATGACAATTAAAAACCACAACTAATCACTTGTTAAAAAGCTCGATAAGGTATTTTCTAGCAGCTAAAGATTCTCTCATGAAGTCTTACTTTTGGGGGTCAATTTAAAAATACCAACAGGTTTTAAAGTATTTATTTTTTTCACATCTATATAAGTATTTGTGTTCCATTTCTAAACAGTAGGCGAAAGAGAGAATAGAAAAGAGTTAACTCTTTCCATCCCAAACTTTCTACTGAACCACCTTTACCTCTCTTTCCTCTCCTCACAATACACTATTAGACTGACTTTTATAAATAGCCAGTTTGGAAGGATCTTTTCTTTTTTTTTTTTTTTTTTTCCTTTCCCTTTGAAAAATTACCTAAAGCCTTTTTTTCCCAAGCAAGTTAATGTGAACTTGGGAATGGCAATTAAATTGTCAGAATTAAAAAATTTGTTTTTAACTAGAAGGTAGCCAGAAGTATAGTCATGGGGCTGGTATTGATTGTCTGAACAGGGAACATTAGTCTTCAGGTATTTATTCTGCCACCTCTGCACCAGAGGTTCTCCTTCAAATCAAATCAATCCCTGGAAAAGATTGGTTCTTGCTACTAAGACACATAACTAGGCTGCAACAGAGCTGATTGTTGTTGTTCTCTTCAGGTTTTACTGAACAATATCTGAGCTTCTGATTGTTTCTGAATAACTTTTACAGTTGCAAATTGGGATGACTGTGAGCTCTGGGGTGGAGAATACATCTGGCTGTATTTGAAAGATACCAAGCAGTTGATAATGTTTACCTTCTAACGAAAACTGTGCTAAAATCCATGTTTTCAAGCACGGTTACTGCAATAGCACTTTTCCATCGTTTATGCATTATTTTCCCATCTCCCTTCTGGCAAAATCCTTTATGTCCAATTTTAGGTTTTGGTCTGTTATGTTTTGAGAAAACCTCAAATAGGCAGTAGGGAACCTTTCACATATTATCTAAAAATGCTTTTGCTTCAGAAACATGTAAAATTAATTGAAATGGAATAATTAATGATAAATAATTGATAGGAAATCATAACATACTGGGGAAAATATTCTGTGAATCCTAGGGATATCTACATAATGAAAACAGGGCCCAAAAGTCTGGTTGTAAAAGATCTGAAAATAATCTGATTTTTTGACATGAAACTGGTTAATATTAAAAGTTTATAAATACTATTCAGAAAGACATAGATCAAGTGAGCACTCCAGTCGACCTTTCTGACAACTATACCTTCTGAGACCCAACTCCTCCCCGCATAAACCAAAACAAAAACACCACACCAAAAAAACAAACCCAAAATGAAACATTAAAAACCCCAACTAGCTTTGCATTCCTATACATTATATGTAGTTTCCAATTGAACTTGAGCTTGTGCTTTGGTCATCTATTTTACACCTTGCCAGTGGAAGGACTTGGAACAAGACAGTTGCATTTATACACTCAGGCAGATAGCAACCATCTATATTTCCAGAAGTCACATTAAATAATGACTTAAGGTAAACTAGAATATTTGCTGGATAGATGAAGAAACAGAATGACAACAGATAACAAATGCAGTATGCATTTAAATTCAGAATAAATGAAAGTAAATATATTAGAAGACTCCTAAGGATGTGAAAATCTGAACAGAAAGGCAGAGAGAAAACAATTAGCTTTATTTAAGTTACCAGTGTTAGCTACCAGCCATGCCTATTAGTTACCTATGAAATAGGGCTACTTTTATTCACTCTTTCTTTGTATCTACAAAAATTGTAGTCCTGTCAATTACAAACTGAGTATGAGCCATAGCCCTTGAAATATAGCATGGATTAGCGAAAATATCACATTAGTACGAAATACAAAAAATTGCATTACTGTGTGTTTACTTACGGAAGAATTAGTTATGCAAATATAAATGATTGCTCTAAATACTTTTCAGTAAAGATACTTTTAAAATTTTGATACAGAGTTTAAAGGCTAAATATGAAAACATAAGTAGAATACATAAAACTGCGACAAGATCTATTGATTTAAAAGGACCCACAATATTAAGGGGGGGGGTGGGGCAGTTGTTGTTTATCCATGGAGCATTAAACAGAAAAAAATCGAGTGCCCTTGAAGTCCATGGCATAGAAACAACACCCAGTATTAAGAACAACACGCTCCAAAGCAAAAAAATGGGTTAATTAATTCTACATCTTGTTCCTCTTTCTATAGTCAAAGATGTAGGGCTCTACAAACATTGCTTTCAGATCACTTTATTGACTATTCTCTGTGCAGTCATTTATTTTAGAGGACTGATGTCACATTTGGCATTATATCAGCTGACATATTGTAGACATTTTCTTCCAGAAATGGCTCTTTAAGGCTGAGTGCAAGAGGTTAAGATGCCTGATGGAAACTAACTTTACAACAGTGATGTTCTTCTATATTCACACATAGTCTTTATAATTTTAAATTAGCATAAAGTTTATGCCTCCACATATAATTTCTGTGTGTATGTATGCAGTAATTCACAAACTAAGAAAAGAAAAAAAACCAAACAACTAAATTTAAATTATTCTGTTCCATGACATGTACCTTCAAGGTGAAGGGTACTCAGCTTTAAATATAAGCAAATTATTTTTAAATACAAGAAAGATTTTTCCACCTTATTAATGTATCTTCATTAGATTGCGAAGACATAAAATTCTATACTAAACCCCAAAGCTTTGGGTGTGTTTTTGTTTGATTGTTTATATTTTTATTTACTACAGAATTCTCAAACTGAGAGTATTTAGAAAACTGAGTTTCATAAACTCACTCTCTTCTAGAACAGACACAGCACACGTAACTGAGTCATCCCTGATCATAAAATGGGAAAAAAATCCTGTTAAAAAAAAGCAATCCCCTATTTTAGATCACAAGGTAGAAATCATCATTACCATTTCACTGCTTGAGCAGTAACTCTACATCTCAGCATTTGCTACCATTCATTCCATATCAAATTCTTGCAGAAAAACTCGAGGACTTACACATGAGCAAATATCTGTACAGTTTAACTTCTAATATATCTGTAATGATAGGCAGATAAGTGCTAAGGCTCACTGAAATAACTGCTGTGGATTTCTGAACAGGAAAGACCTTCTTCTGAAGTTACTTAAGTATAAATACGTAATTTAGAAGGAAGAGTAAAGTCCATGGATTAATGGCAAAATTGCATCCACTTTTCTCCTGCTTAGTGCAAACTGCATTTGCAAACACTGCACGCAAAGCACGCACGAGGTGCCAGCCCAGGTAAGATGTAACGAGGGGGCTTAGCAAACACCAACACTGCAACCTCCCCCCAACGGTCAGTTTATCCCTGTATCGAACGTGAAACGCAATGACAAAAGCCTTGGATTTGGGACCATTTTCCCGCATCTCACAGGAGGGAAGGGGCTAGTCTTTGCCACCACGTACCGTAACCTGCTGCTGGTGGCAAGCAGCAGATTTTACACTGACCATGTTCTCCGGCTGCTTTGAGTGTCGCTTCAGGATGTGTCGATCCGAGGGGGTTACGCACAAATCGTCGCCGGCGCCGCAAGTCATCTTCCCAGTAGTCAAGGCGCCAGAACTCACGAGGACGACTACAATGAAACAGAGGAGCCACATATGTTAGCAATTATCAAACAGCATGGTAGCGCTGAATTTCTGCATAAAGCTCTCCTTGTTTGCGCTGCTTTCGCCTTTTTTTTTTTAACCTCCCCCCTTTCTGCAATCTTTTACTTAGGTATGTCCTTGAAAATAACAATATCACCTTCCAGTCTAAGGAACTCCTTTCCCTTTTTTCTTGGAAGGTGAAATGAGCACTAAATACATCATTTTGAAATGAATTGCTGACAGTGTGATCAGTTTCCCCACACTCTAGTGGCATGTGCTCCGATTTCAGCCTCATTTCAGCCTCAGCAGGGCACCTTTCTCAGTGACTGCATTTATAAACCAGAATAGGGAAAAGGCTATTATAAATATGGTATAGCATTACCTATATTAATCAAAGTCTGTCCCCCTTCATTTTTCTTCCTAATTTGTGCCTTTTTGCACAAGGTCAGTAAATCATGCCACGAATTCTTGGTCCAGAAAGTGTTAACTTTAATGAATACCTCAGTTACATGGTTATGTATGTGATAATAAAATATTACTCTGTTTAGATGTGCAGGAATTTAATTAAAATAATCTCTTAAAATATTCATTACATTTAGCCCCTGAGGCTTAGAACAACACGAGAAAATGCATTTCTTTTCCATTTACTGTTTTTAAATAAACCATTCCAGGAGAGTGAAACAGCAATCTATTTTCAAGCAAATCAGATTGCATTTCTGGTTTATGTAGTTGTGTTTTTACGTTTAATTAAAACCTACATGTTATGATGTGTAATAATTGCTACGTAGAAGGCATACTTTTAAAAAATTACATCTAGAAAAGGTTATATCAAATTCATTATTTTCCATCGTATGTTCCAAATATACGTAGATCTTTTTAATATGGTCATATATAAGTGCCAGTTACTATCTTGTTAGATGATCATGAATGAATGCCACTGTGAAACAGTATTTTAGCCCAGAGAATGTATAAAAAATGCCAATTTCAGGTATAGCAAATAAACAAACAGAAAATGCCTGAGGCATAGAAAGCCATGATACCCTGAAAACGTGTATGCCCAAATTAAAGAACACTGATTCTGTTTGTTTACATAGCTAGTATTAAAACAACAGATGAAAATGCATATAAATTCAATTTCTGATCCAGGAGCTAATAGAAAGTGTACCTGTCAACACTGACAAATGAATAGTCACAACTAATTTACAATGTTAAAAAATACTTGGTATCTACATTCCTAGCTTTGAGGTTTAAAGGCAGAAATGAGTTTTATTTAAGGTGAATCAAGGTTTCAAACATATAGTAACAAAAGCCCAAATGATTTGTATAACCCTACTCTCAAACACAATTTGCAGACATTCAAAATTCCAACTGAAAAAAAAAATATAAAAATGGAGACTGTCTTTGCATTCTTCATTAAAATTCTGTGGCTTTTTCTAACACCAAAGAAAAGGCAGTGCTAGTCTTCATCTTCCTGATTTCTTAATTTCAGAAGAATACTGAAGTATTGGAATCAAATTCCCCACTATCATATTTTCACACTTAGTCTGTGTTACAGTCATGCTGAAATTGGAATGCTCTAGGAGTAAAAAAATCCAACGATTTTGGAATAATTAACCAAAGAAAAATTATAAAACACAAGAAGCTATGGGTTTATTCAAAGGTCGATTAATAACTTAAAATTCTACATCAGTGATTATAGAAAAAAGGCAGAACACAGCTGGCTATGTGCATGCCTTTGATAGTCGTAGAGCACGGATAGGCACTTCATCATTCTGCCTTCCTACATTTATCTGTTAAAATTATTATCAAATATCAGCCAGGATGCAGTCGTGAATCACAGACTGCTCCTCGTCTTCAGGGGAATGATACAATGAGGGTCTATTCATCAGCGTGGCAATCGGCACGAGTAATTAGTTCCCTAGACTGAGATCTCCTACAAAGCTTATTTCAGTCGGCACCACAAACATATGACAATGAAAAGCTAATGGAAGCCGCTAAAATTTGTTAACCTCTTCTGCCATCAATCCTTCTGGTATTCCGTGCTACAGTATTATGCAAAGATGGTAAATTATTAATTTGTCATTCATCTATCTTTCCACAGTTTTGATAGAATTAAGTGATGCCATTCTTCTGGATAACAATTGCAATTACAGCACATTACAAAACTATGCAAAAATTATTAGGAAAATAGGTAACAGTGATGATGCATGAAGTATTATCCTGAAACACAATACATCTTTAGTCTTAGTCCCTTACTTTTATTTTCAGTTTGGCACATGAGATTTGCATAGAGTTCCATCTCCTTCACTGGTGCACTGATTATTCACAAACAACTATGCATCAGCATTTAGACTGTGTATTTGAGTATTTGTAATTACTGGCAACCACTGCATTATAAGATTAAAAAAAATAATTATCTACCCTCTACACATAGAAAAATGTCCAACAAAACCCTGCAAAGCCAAAAATAAACACCAATGTTGACTAATTCTTACAAGTGAACCATTTTTGAGAGCAGCTACTGGGAGAAATGCATATTAGAACCAATTTAAGCCACTGAACTATACAGCTACTCCAGAACGCTACCTTACTAGTAAGATCAATTAACCACTGCAGTCCCATCCCCAAAAGGCAGTACTGTATCACATAGACTTTATACCTCTGCAGCTAGGGGGAGACAGACATAGATATCGCTCTGATTTGGGCAGAACTGACTGCTGACAGTCTGAAGGATTATGAAGCAAAGGATCAAGGAAGCAGATTTTGGAAACAGTACAGCAGCATGGACTGCAGGGGACATATGACAGCAGAAGTTTTCAGCCCTACAATAAAGGCTGCCATATGGACTAAAGGTGCTATATGGACTGGATCGATGAACATAAGTACTCAATTAGTCTAAGTGCAACAGCAACGTTTCTCAGGGGATCAGGGATTTATGAATTATAAATCATATGATTTGCATGGAATTGTCAGGGCCCCCTATAACGTGATGCACAGTAATTAGTGGTTCCTTAGTAACAATATTGACTGAATAGAAACAAAGCTTTTATATTAAATGTTTTGTTCAAATAGCATAACCATTATACTGCTTTATTTTTCAGTTTCCCAAATTATCAGGCTATGTACTCAGAATTGAGATAAAACCTTCCTCTCCGTTCCATGCAACTAACTTAACTGCTAAAATTGTACAGAGATGAGATTAAATATAGAATGCTTCCTGTTTCCTCAGGACTTTGTGTCATGAAAAAAAAAGTCACTTCACTTTGGCCAATGGGAAAAAGTCTGAATGCTTACTTATCTTCACTCCAGGAACAAGAAACCAATTTTCCTACCAGTTTCAAAGATTTAAGACAATTGGAGATAAAACATTCCAACTAGTTTTATTATGGTGTTAGAGCAAAGGAATTTTAGGCATGGGAATTACCTACTGGTCCTCATACACTACAGATTAAAGTTGAATTGAAGCAGTACCAGAGAATGACAAGAGGATCATGCAACTGCTGAAGAATCACTTCTTGTAATGCTTTATGTATTGCATATTTCAAGATACTCTGCTACCCGTAAGACTGCAGAAAAGAAACAGTCAAGCACACTAGTGTGGTTTGTAAAGGGGCTGTGTGAGGTGGGGAAAAGGAAAGAAAATGAGAACCTACAAAAGCAATAGTTTGAGAGGTTCTAGTGCTGTACAGGCTACCAGTTAGCTGAGAATGGATTTTAGCACCCATTCAAATCCTTAGATTAGTAGCAAATAAACAAATACAGCACAGAAAAGAGAAACAAAGACATTGAAAGAAAGGCAAAACAGCACAGTATTACAGAAATCATTTGCTGAGACAGAGGACGACTAGAGCTCTAAAAAATCTCTTCTATCTAGAAGGCTATCCAGTCTTAAGAAAACACACTTCCACAAAAGGCAATTGCAACAAACTTAAAAGCAGATAAACCTACGTGAAGATACCAAGATAAATTTTCAGATTACATACTGCTCCTTGGAACTCTAACTGTAGAGTTAGGCAGGTGAGTCAATCTCTGAACCTAATCAATCCTTGGTCTCTCCACGAAGACCATCAGCAAGGCAATCCATCACTGATGACAATTTCTAAAGTGTAAGTGTTCAAACACGGGCTAAATTAGTGTCATAGCCAAAAACAGAGCGTAAACACCACTTATTCATCAGTAACAACAGGAAAGATTTGAAAGGAAACATGGAAGACGGCAGCTTTATGATTTCTCCATCACCAACTGCATGCCTACTACAACTTCTGGTTAAAATTTATTATGCACTTCGGTTGCAGTGGCTCATCAAATGCAGAATATCAGGTGTTCCTTCTAAAGTACACTTAAGAGCAATCATAGAATGCAAATAGCGATGCACAATTTTTAAAGAAAATATATGTCAGATTATTTTCATGCTGTTCAGGAACACTTCTTGGTCTGCATCTAGGTAACTTTTGTTTCCATGTAAAATGCCTCAAGAACTCAATCCAGATATTTCCTGTGGGGATACACAAACATTTTTTCTCAAATAATAATTATAATTAAAAAAAAAGGGCAAAAAAAGAACAAAAGCAAAACAAAAAAGAAAAGCAACAATAAGCATTTCACATTTGAATCAAAGAATCATAGAATGGTTTGAGTTGGAAGGGACCTTATTAGAAATCATCTAGTTACAACCTCCCTGCCATGAGCAACAACACCTCCCACTAGAGCACATTGCTCAAAGCCCTGTCAAAACTGGCCAGGAACGTTTCCTGGGATGAGACATCCACAACTTCTCTGGGCAACTTGTGCCAGAGTCTCACCAACCTCACAGGAAAGAATTTTCTTCTTAGTATCTAAGCTAAACCTGCCCTCTGTCAGATTGAAGCCATTCCCCCGCTACCACTACATGCCCCTGTAGAAAGTTCATTTCCAGCTCTGTCATAGCCCCTTTAGGTAACTGGAAGGCTGCTAGAAGGTCTCCCCTTCTCTTCTCCAGGCTGAACAGTCCAAACTCTCTCACAGCCTTTGCTCATAGGAGAGGTATTCCAGCCTTCTCATCATCTCGGTCACCTCCTCTGGACTCGCTCCAAACAGGTCGATGTCCTTCCTATGCTGGCAACCCCACAGCCGGATGCAGCACTGCCAGTGGGGTCTCACCAGAGCAGAGCAGAGGGGCCTGTTGGTCACTCTGCTTTTGATTCAGTCCAGGATACAACTGACTTTCTGGGTTGCAAATACACATTGCTGGTCGTGTCCAGCCTCTCACCCACCAGCACCTCCAAGTCCTTCTCAGCAGGGCTGCTCTCCATCCGTTCATGCCTCAGCATTGATTTGATTGCCAATTCAAAGATAGAAGTGCTGAAGTTCTAGAAAGTACTGCAGAAATTTTGGTGGAGTACCTCCAGCAGACTGCAGGGCATCATGTTAAGTAACAGGCTGCTTTTTCTTGTAAATTGAAATCCATTGCAATTTCATACAGCTGGATGTCCAGAAAATTAACTAAAATTTCTCATATTTTGCATGTAAGTAAATTACAAGGTATGTTCCACTAACTGACTCAATAAAATGCAATTGCAGAAAGCAAGTAAAACATTTTCTGAAACCCTTCAATATTCTTCTAATGAGTTTTCACAAACTGTGATCTAAAAAAGCAAGTTACGCTAGAGTGCACAATCAGCATACCTTTGTAAACATTATTCTGAAAAATGTTTTATGCACATCTAGATGTATTATCAATTCATAACATGATCAAAAATACATAACATCCTTTGGAAAATAAAACATTGACCTTAATGATAGTAAAGCAAACACCGAAGATGTAACTTAAAAAGCAAGTTCTCAGCAGCACTACCAAGTTCAGCATTTCCTACAGAGACACCATGTGGTAAACCTAAATCAGAGTACCAGTGCAGTAGGGAAAGAGTTTTTGAATAAATAAGGTTCCTGATCTGATTCCCACTTTACTTGTATGACCAAAGCACACAGGAAAAGATTTGATTAGTATCAAGTCAAAGTTACAGCTAAAACACTACTTAGCCAGATACACTCTAATGTGTGTATTTCACAGCACTTCACTGATAATATATCTACTTCAGAACACTGAAGATTAATTAATTCCTGATAAGTGCATTGAGATCTTTGAAAACACTACCTACATTACCTATACCTTCCTTCAATGGCAAAACCAGTTACAGTTCTACTCTCTCTCCTCACTCAGTTGCCTTCACATAAGCATTTGTGCAGCCACACTAAACCAAATGACAGTAACTATCTGGGATTGTTAAGAGTTCATTGTTTTTATTCCGTTTTACATCAGTAACCTGTTTACTCTGCAGCCTCACCAGCAACTGTGTAACTAAAAATATGGGGATAAAAATGTACAGGTGTGAGAAAGAAAGGAAAGGATGAGGAAGAATATATTTGATATCAAAAAATACATATAATGTCATCGTACTCTAATATTAGCAGTCTCTGCCTTCTAATGTTATCTTAATTTTCCTCACACATAAACATTCATATCCCACAGTTTCAGGATACAGACTTCCACAAATGGAAATAATTGGGTATCCTTAAGACAAAAACATCATGCTCTTAATCTCTGCCACAGTCATTGCTGTAGTAACAGGAACTGGCCATAATAAAGGCCCAAGGCCACTGAGTACAACTTCCTTGGCATAATATCAATTATGCAGAATGCTAATGTAATCCATTAAATCAGCATAGCCTATTTACTTCTTCTAACCCTCTTCCAAGAAAACATTTAGCTTTTTCTATACAGGTGTGTGTGGAGGGGGGGTGGTTCTTGTATTTGCAGGAGAGTAGTGTCGTTCTTTACACCTTTCAGAAGAAACAGATGTAAAAAGCAGGCTATGAACTTCTGGCACAACATCTGCATGGACTTAGCACAGAACTCTGAGGAACTCTTCACAGCAGTTAGGGGACCTTTGTACAACTTAAACCTAAGGTGCTTCCAGTGTAGAAGAAAAGATGAGAACGTCAGTAAGGGAAGCGTGTCTTAAGAGATTTTTCATGCTATTTCCCCTTATAAACAAGACAGAACAAACAGCACAGATCTGTAATTCCTAGATTTGCATTTTAAAACCTCATAGAAATGCTGTTTGTATGCTTTTATAAAATAAATACTTATGATATTATCTCTTTGTCTCAACCACCTATTTATTAGGCACTGCAATTCCCTGCCCAGGCCTCCTGATCTCCATGTCTTCATGGAATCATACTGAAAATCTATTCCCACCTAACTAGCATGCAAACAAAATTAGAGGAAAAATGCCAGTTTCAGGTATCACAGAGACTCTTCTCTGCACTGACAAGCTTTGAATTCCTCATTTAAAAAGCAATTCAGAAAAAATGTTGACTATAAATGTTTCAGTCTCCCTCTACACATTATAAAGCACTATGTCAGGGAAAAGACAAGCCCACCTTTAAGGTGTTGCTGTCCTAGATAATGGTGTTATTAACCTCCAGTTTAAAAACAGTTCTGTTTATGTATGAGTTTATGTATGCTCTTCTTTGATCTTTATTAACCCCTTGGTGGCTAACCCCAGCTTTCTGGAGGAAGCATTCTTTGAAGTGCTGGCATTCCAGGGCACACTGATACTTCAAAGAGGGCTCATTTAAGTACATGGTACAGTACTAATCATGTACTCTGCAACCACTATCTTATCTTAGACTGATCTTATTTTGATCAGTCTAAAATAAAACTGCACTTTCAAAGATGTCACCTTAAAACATGGTTCAATTTGTGTTGCATTTCTGTCAAGAATAATTATAAATTAACTGAAATGAAAACTACTCCACTTTTCTACCAGAAGTTAACATGAAAACTTTCTTCTGGCTTTCAGCAAAAATTAGTTCAGACATGATTCAGACATGGAAGAATGAATGTATAGCAAATTTGCAGCTGGGTGCTTCGGCTTAGTTGCTCATAAATCTTCGCAGATCTCACACATCTTACACCTGATTACAGTCAACAACATTTATTTTTCAAAGTACCTATAGTTCACAGAGATCCATAAACCGCTATTCATATTGAAAATAACAATAACTACCATAATATACAAAAAATAGGTATACATTGCACCTCACTAGAGTAGTTTTTTGCTGTCTGATAATGAGGAGATTTAGTCAGCAGTACTTGGTCACCCCTTCCTTGCCAAAATGAACAATGGAATGTAAGAATAAAGGTTGGAGGATATAATATGATAAAGGAGACAGCTCAATTTCTATTTACTTAGCCCTTCCTGCTGGTTCTGACGCTTTTACCTTAAGCACATGCATAGGAAGTACGTATGCATTTTCTTATTAATTACAGCATCAGCAGATTTTATGTGAGGCATAATATACATTGAAATATTATGACTCTGAGTAATTCTTTTGGTAGCTTGAAATCTGAGATCATAATCTTTCAGCATTTGTGGATATATAGATGAAGTTTTGACCAACACCAGCAAATCTGTTCAGTTCTGTTATTTTGTTTGTACATTGTTCTGACCCCAGAAGTATTAAACACAGGAATGACAGTAAAGCTTTACCCAAAAAAATCTTAGATTTGACCTGGCCTAAACATTTCAGCTTCATTACCATCTCCTCTAGAAGAAACAGGATGGAATCACATTCCCATATATCTACACTTTAAGAGCTGTGGCTAACCTGTATCCTTTTTTTATAGCTCTCTTAACAGCTGGATACTTTTCTTGCTTCCATAAAAATGTAATAGTGCACCCCTCTGATTCAACAAATACTTTTCTTCTCTATGTTCTTCTACAGGAAGTTAATTTTTTTTCCTCTTTTTTATATATATTTTCAGAGTCCTCTGCCAGAAAGATCTAAAGTAACATGGGGGGGGGGCAGTGTTTGTTGGATTTCTTTTGAGTTTTTGTTTTGTTTTTCATTTCAGTTAAAATCACTATCTATTAAGTAAATAACTTGAGGAAGAAATTCTTTACAGAGAGGGTAATCAGGCATTGGAATGGGCTGCCCAGGGAGGTGGTGGATTCTCCATCCCTGGAGGTGTTTAAGAAGAGACTGGATGTGGCACTCAGTGCCATGGTCTGGTAACTGTGGTGGTAGTGGATCAAGGGTTGGACTTGATGATCTCAGAGGTCCTTTCCAACCCAGTTGATTCTATGATTCTATAATTCTATAAATCAACTCAACAATTCAACAACCACCATAAAGAGGTGGTTTTTTAACACAGAATAATAAAGAGAAGACTGACCTCCCTGAGGTCTCTAAATGCCGACATATCAAAGATAGATAGATAGATAGATAGATAGATAGATATAATCTTTTTATTGTGGACTGAATTTGAGTGCATGTGGGGAGATAAGCAAATTCCCCCTTCAACCTCTTGCTTAATCACAAATCAATTTGAACATACTTGTCCCTCTGCTTTAAATTACGTTAGGTGGAACAGGCAACTCTCTTAGGTCCACTGCATGTTTGGCCTCTGTTAAGCAGCATCTTGGAAAAGGTATTATCAATTCAGTTTGCAGATTAGGATATTAAAGCCTTAGAGACACCCAACTTCAACATTACTTGCATTTCTCCTACTCTCTGATAACTAAAATCAAAGCTTACAAAAAAAAAGATCCCAACCAAAATCTAAAAAAATCAAGTATGCTTTGATTTGAGGACTAACACTTTTGTCCGAGATTCAATTCCAGATTTAAAATCCAAGGAGGACAAAATGTGGGAAATGACTTCATTGTGTGATGATTGCAGAAACACATGTAAGAAAGAGTTCAAATAACTGCAAACATTGTACCACGCTCTGAGACAGGAAACAATAAGCACAAGGCAGCAAGACCACTAAGAAGCACATGGAGCAAGACTCCTAAGTGTTACCATACTAGCACAGCATACTCAGGAAACAACAACAGGACTCAAATACCTTTAAAAGGGTTTAACTTAGCAAATATATTTCTCCTTTGAAAGCCTTGTGAACTGTCTCTAAAAATAAAAACACAGCACTGAATTATGATGAAGCACCCTTTCCTGGACCACAAAGATAATACTGTATTTACTGGAGGTTTAAAGGAAAAAGTAGCCTGGAAACACACCTTCTCTTCTACTATATGTGCTCAACAAACCAGAAGACAAAAGGCTGGCACAGTTAAGAGGCACTGCAGAGGAAGGCAAGTTCAAAACTGTTACCTGACAGAGTCTGCATATGAAGACGCTGCCTGTGAATTGCCCTTGGCACAAGGTGGTAACCATCAGCTCACACCATGTCCTTTGCAGAAGGTGTAAAGAATACTGCTGCACAGTCTGCAAGAACTCTACGTAAAACAGCACCAACACTACACACAGAGGATGGAGAAGAAGCAAGAAGGTACAGATGTTAAGGTCTAGACAGGTAGGAATAATGCCTCCCAGGGTGGGGAGCTGATGTTGGAGAAAAAAAAGTTGGAATCTCCATTTGGAAAGGTGAAAGTGCATATTTGGGGGTCCTGTCAAGAGGTAGGGAGACACTTCATAATTGTTTTTTTCTGAGCACAACTATCACTGTCTTCTTTTATTTGGATAAATACGGTACTATTTTATGCCTGATTACTCAGTGCTAATTTGAGCTTGTTTAAATATCTGCAGCTTTAATTATGCCTCTATCAAAACTAGCTTAAGCTACTGAACTGCCTCTTGAGATCCACTGATGGGTCACAAAGGTTCTGAAGATAGTTACCAGCCCCCTCTGAAAACAGGCTACATTAATAAAAGAGAAGTGCAGAAGCCATCCTTATTAATGTTACAAAAGTCACCAAAGGACTACTTGCAGTAAAGCCTGAGCAGTGTTAAGAGTGCTAAACCACCCAAGCTTCTTTTAATATAGTAATTCAAGGGCTTAGTCCTGGATAAAAGCTTGCACACTGACACATCAGAAACCACTGAGAAGATGTAAAGCTCTTTTCTATAGCTACTTTAAGAGAGAAATCTAGCAACAGTTAACTTGGTAATGAACACTTGGACTGAGCAATACAAGAGACATTGTAATATTCTTTCCTCCACATATCTTTGCTTTATGCTCAAGACTAAGAGTGTTAGCATTTAAATCCAACATTATAGAACAGGATTGATAACAAGGACTGTAAAATAAAAGCCTAAGAAGCAACAAACCAGGAAATGTTTCCTGTTTCATTTCAGTGATTTAAACATGACACCCACAACTTCTTTCCCCTCTATGTCAGCATCCATACAGACACATGTTTAAAAGACAAAGTTTCTTCTTCAGGGGAGCTATTAACTCTCTTGACAAGGCTTCCAACTTCTCCCTCTTTACCTAGCTACTCCTTTACTTGTTTTTAAGACAAATTCCCAAAAAAAAAAACCCAAAACCCCCCAAACCAAACCCAACAAAACCAGATAACCACACACCACCAAAACCAGTAGGAAAACCAACATACCTCTTTGGGCTTTTTCCTAACATCGAAACAACTTTCTTGAAGCAGCGCTTCTCCACACAGCAATCTCATCAAGGAAGGGAATGACTGGACACAACACCGGCATTCATAACTGGAAATGATAAGCCCTTTGCAGCAAAGAATCCCCGACTCGCAGCCATTCAGCACCAGCAAGAAACACCCCCATCAGAGAGGAGAACTGAGGGATCTGGAGTAAGTGACACTGGACCGCACACAAACTGCATGGCTTCAGTGGTGCCGCCAACCACTCAAGGTTGTCCTCCTGCAGAGGGGGCACATGAATGCACCCACTGGACAGAAAGAACCTTTTCTGACTAAAAGTTGAACCTGAAATTCTGCATCCCAAAATGTCAGTGGTGGCTTAAGGAAAAGTAAGATCAATCTGACCATGTACAACTTCTCCCCTAACACTCTGCCAGTTTCCAACTATTTTCAGCTCAGGGGATTTCCTGAGTCTAATGTGGTTTGTCTATTTATACTCCTTCTTCCTCCTAATGTATTTCTCTCTTCTAAATACTCATCCACAGTGGAGAAGAAGACTTCAAACAAATCCAGGTATCAGTGGCCTCAACCCCCAAGTTGGGAAGAATTACTGCAGTTAAAAACAAAAAGCTGTAACTGTGCACATTTCTGGGAATTTCTGTTCTAACGTATTGCTTCAGCAGCAAGGTAAAGAGCTCTCAGTGGCACAGGCAAACCTCAGTTTCTGGACTACAGATCCCATCTGTATGTTTCTAAATCAAGTATCTGTACAGTATGTGATACTGCTGATATTCACAAAATACTATAGGTGGGAAACTAAAGAGGAAAATCCTCCTAAACTCCTAAAAACCCTATAAACTGTGTATTTAAAATCTGGGATGCAAATATGAGAGCAGAACAGTTCTCTGTAACAACTGTACTATTCTCCACATTTTTTGCTGGACTTGTTAATTCTTCTTTTATGTAAATTCTTCAGAGAAGATTATTTAGGACCACACCACTGTTAAATTATTGTGCACATACTTATAAGCATAATTTAAGTATACTGCATCATAATGCACGTTTTCTTCCTTGAACATAATCTCTCTCCTGCATATATAAACTGTATCTCTAATTATCTGTAGTCATACCTTTCTCCATTATTCAGCCTTAGAAATAATCACATATTGTCACTGCTAAACTAAGCTAACTTCTTTCTTTGGTAGCCCATGATGAGAAAATGAAAGAACTGAAACATTTTGATACAGTATATAATACACTTTTTCCAAGAAACCTTGTTTACAAAGTTTGTTAAATCCACCACAGAAAACACTCTTAAAGAGAAATCACGGTAAAAGAACTGAAAAGCATGTTTTTTGTGCAATTAGTTTCTCTGCTGACAGAACAGTCAATTCAGACTGACACTCAAAATTGAAAAAAGACTGTTTCATTTCATCATGAAAATTGAATGTTTTCACTTCCCTTGTCAAAATAAAAAGCTCATATATTTTGTAAGAGATTTCAAGGATAAGATAAAATGAGAAGTTTTCCATTGCTGTAAAAACACTAATGTTTTTCAGAAAAAAAGCTAAGCTTTCTCATTTCGGGAGGAAGATGAATGCAGTTAGTAATGAAATGAAGAGAGCCCTAGAAAGAATAAAAATCATTAATTTACATGCAAACCAGTTTGGGGTTTTTTTAAGTGACTCATGAATATTAATTTGAAGTGTTTCAAGTACTGAATATATACACAGCTACTTGTACTACATTTTTCAACTAAAAATTAAAAATACAGCAATGAAAACAATGGCAAAAGGACTCAAATAAAACCTGATCTTTTGCTAAAACTTCTCAAGGTCACAGGATTCATTTTCAGTATCATGCACCATTAAAATTTACTTTGTTGTACCAGTCACTAAGAGAGATAGAGAATACGGTTTTCACAAAAGGGATGGCTTTCATCTAGACTTTCACCCTCTTTATAGGGAATAACTTTGCTAAACTTTGGAAATGAAATACATGTGTGAAGCTATACGGGCAAGCAGCAAATCACAGCAATAGCTACAGATTACTTACCGAACCATATGATAGAGGGAACCAATCTTTGATACTAATCGCTGCAAGATGGTATGTTTCCCAAAAATTTCCCATGAGGGAAGGGGACAGTGAGAGCAGCAGAGAGACTGAAAGTCATCACAGAGGTTACAGCACACTGTACAGGATTTGGAAGGGAAACGAACACATTAACAAATGTAGCTGATTCTTTGGCTGAATTTACTCTGTGACATGGATTCAATGGCTTTTGGATGTTTCATAGAGAAACAGGTTTTCAGGTAATACTACTTGCCCAAAAGTCTTTTAGCATATAATTCTAGTTTCTGTTTATTAAATTTTAATAATTTGTATCATTTTAATATATTTCTCTGAAAGGTTTTTTCTCTCTCTCTAAAAAACTTTCTCTGAAATGGCCACTCCGGAAAGACTGAGAGTCATTGGTACAAAGAAAGTTCCAGCTGCCTTTTACCAGTGCTCTCTACATCCACAGCAACATAAGCAGCACAAAGAAGGAAATTATTTTATCTAGATACAGAAGAGACAAAAGAGCCTATGAGGCAACAAAGAAAGCATCTTGATGTGGAAGTCATGGAAGATAAAAATGTGAGAGGGGAAGGATTACATATACATGATCTGCTGGAGATCAAGCAGAGTAAACAGGACAAAGCTGGGAATCAACTGGAGAAGAGGTAGAGAAGGGGGGCCGTCAACCCAGCTCTGGCTGAACAAAAACCTGGGAAAAGTAATAGAAATCTGATGAAGAATTAATGAGGACAGAAAATGCAGGCAGGTAAGAGCAGGAAGAAAGTTGGGGGGAGAATATTTCTTCTATAACGTCTTTATTAGGACAATACAGGTGATCCTGCTTCTATTCCTCCCTGAAAATGAGACCTCATCATTTTAATACTGTCCTACACTATTAGTCTGGTGCTCATTTGCTATTTTTCAGAAGAGAGGGGGCGAAATACTGTGTGTATGTGTGTAATTGAACACTTCCAAAATTTCCCTGTCATGAAGTAATCTTGCAAGTGGTTGCTTAAAATGGCAAAGATCTCAATCATAAGTTATGTCTCACCTACCCTACCATTAAACAAAAATTAAATACAGCATCACCAACTCAGCTAAAATCACATCTTAGCATCTTCAGCAGCAGTAGCAAAGGCTTCATGAAAGTTAACAAATGAATTAATACAAAATACATAAACTTTTTAATGATGTCATTAAAAGGTTCTTCAAGCAAGGTCAGGTAACACAGCTTATGTTGCCTTTTAATGTTTGAATCAGTAGCCTGCTGCCATCACCTGACACATACTGCAGTAAGGCAAAGGTAGAAAGTGTTTTTAGCAACACAACGAAGAAATAGTGGAAAAAACCCCAAACCCACCTAAAAAAAATCCCTTTACAATGACTTATGAGGGCCATAAAGCACATTAGTACAGGTATTAGATAGAACTGTTAAGTCCTGGTTCTCAGTTTTGATACGGCCTTTCTTTCAGCTGTCCTTACAATGATAATCTCTCAAATATTTATTTTTAAGGGTGCATCAAGGACTAGTAAACATCAAAGTTGAATGCTACAGTTTCCCTATTCTTTAAAAGTTCAGGAACAAAAAATATTTGCCTTCCTAGGGTAGAGAGAGTACTCATGGAGCCTATTTGCTGTGTTGATAATTTAGAAAATATTGTTTCAGTAATCAAACTTTAACACTGCTATTTAGAACCAAAGACCATAAGAGATGTATAACAAAATCCACAGATACTAACAGCATGATAAATCCAATGATTAACTCCGGGATTTTGGTGTTTTGGTTTTGTGTTTGGGGTTTTTTATAGATACATATATAAATTATATATTCCTTTATTTGAAAAGAAAAAGTATTCTTACAATGCAAGTATTACTGTACTGTGAAACAGCATTTCCCTCCCCTCTAATACAATGTAACCCACAAACATATGCTTTGTGTTTCTAAGCATCGTTAATAAGGAAGTTGCCTTAAAGCCCATTCAAGTAACGGGTCAATATTCCTAGATCTGACATACAAAAGGACTTCTAAAACCAAGCTTGTCAGTTTTTTTTGTTTATTTTATATCTATTTTTTGCTCTTGTTCACCCTCCTTTGAAGTTAGTCTTCAAAGCTTCAATATCAATTGGAATGCAGCATTAAGGATTTTACGACACTGTGCTACTTAAACTTTTATTGTTTTGTTGTGAAATCATAATCAGAAGGATTAAGCTCTTGTATTTGGCTTTTTCTTTCTTTTTTTTTTTTTTTTTTAATTNTTTTTTTTTTTTTTGTAATTTACTCTTTTTTTTTTAATTTCCAATTCTAACATGCCATAAATCTGCAGCATGCGCCTTTCAGTCTTCCAGCGTAGACAAAATAATGCAGTTTACACTTACAACATGCTCAAGGAAAAAAATTAACATTCTTTACCATTTTCTAGCAGAGACAGTTAATACTCTCAGGCTACATTAATAGAATCTTTCTGCCATTGTAGAAAGTTTGATAGCACTCTTATTTCAATGTCTGAATTTTTCTCCTTTTTTTGACAAAGACAAATGATTGCCATCAATCAAGATCCAATCGGGTATACACAGAGTCAAGCAAATGCATCACTCTTTACTGGTTTTCCTGCTATTTGTGCAGGCTTTGCTCCATATTATTTTATAGAATGATCAAAAAAGCAGCCATAAGATAGATCATTCACACCCACTGTAAAATTAACTTTCATGAATAATGAGAGTTTTAAACCTCAGATAATGTATATGTTATACAGAAGATATTGCTGGAGTTCATTTCTGGCTAGAGATTATGTAAATGATACTATATGACCTTTATCATTACAAACAGGACATGCAAAACACATATTATTTCATACATCATTCTAAAGCAAGTCAGAACCTAAAGGAGAATCAGTCATTTATAATGTTCATGGTGAAGTGCTAAGGTTGCAAGAAAATGACATGAAGCACTCGTGATATTTTTGACTACTGCTTCCCCTTAACCTGTTACTTATGTGCTCTAAACATAATAGAAATAACAAAAATTAAGTTTATCTCCCCTGTTTCTTTACAAGAAAATTAGTATTTTGGTTTTTGATAGAAACATTTATCTCAAAATTAAACTATGCTGATAATATCCACTTATGTCAAAATCAATGATATTGAATTAACAGTAATACATACAGCTCTATTTATATAAGGGATGAATAAGTAGTTCAGTTTTTTTACACAAAACAATATTTTAAATCACTTTCCTTATGTTATTTCCTTATTACTGAACAATAAGCTAAGCAAAGTTAAATTGCTTAAAGATTTCCTAAAGATAAAAGGTACCCTTCACCATGAAGGCCAGACAGTTGATGCACATATGGAATCAATGACCAACTCTAGGAAAGATCTAGCAAACCAAGAAACCCTCAGACTGCGTTGTTCCAGACTTCTCTTTCCTGCACCAATGAGGAACAAAAAGAGTATGAAATGTGTTTTAAATTTTGAGGCTTACACAGCCCTTAAGTATTTAAGGGCATTTACAAAAATATCTAAATAAATCTATTTATACAAAATTATATATAATTGTTCACATTTACATGCATTGAAATATCAAATAGCCATCAAAGAAATTTCTATTGCCAAAACAACAAGCCTTTGGTATCAGCAAGCAAAAAACTGAAAAAATCAGGTAAATTGACTCATATTATCCTAAAGTCATGAAGTATACTACGCCACAGAGTTTACCAGTTCTTAATTCCCAGTATCTTTCTTACTTACAAACCCTCTGTCCACCAATTTCTTCATCCAATCCTAACAGAGTCATATCTTTCTGACAGAGAGAGGTTCAGCAGCTTCTGCTGATCTACTGGATCACATCACAGCTTTAGATGCGCATCACACAACGTGCTTCACATAACGGCAAGAGAGGATTGAGTTTCATCCCTGATTTATATCACACTCTGGTACTGCTTCTCCAGCATGTACACTTGTAACACTTGTCCTTAAATCTCCAGAGTCTTCAGCTGCCATGGAACTATTCCCCTTGTTAGCTGGGTGAACAACCCCTTTCATTGCAGTCTTCTGAAGGACATAAAGAAGGCTAGAAAAGATGACTGCATTTTTCAGAAAGGAACATCAGAGACAGTGCAGAACCCAAATGACACTGGGCATCCCATCTGACTTCTCACAGACGGTCACTGATAATGTATTCCTCATCTTCTCAGTACCAAGTAGGAAATCTTGGACTCCAGAATTGGTAAGTATCCAGAGAAACACTGGAAGTCAATAGAGGTTTTACTCTTAAATACAGTGTACTATGGCAAGATAATATGAAAACCTGGCAGAGGACATCTATTATTTTAATCTGTTCTGTGCCTCAGTTTGCCACCTGTGAAATGGGAACAATTATGAGTCACTGTAAAAAATTGCTCTGAAGATTTGCGAAGCCAGATGCAGCAACAGAATCACTCTAGAAAAGGCCACTTCAGTATTCAGTACAGAATATAAATCTGCTTCATAGTGTTAGAATCTTGATTCAAAGTGAAGATGAAAATTTTACCTCACAAAGCAAGAGCTGGGCTACTGATGGAAATCCAAGTGAAACAACATTTGAACAGCTGCTCAGCAGTTGCTGTTCTGTATCCTAAATGATACAATGGTCTCCAGAAAGAAACAGGATGAGAGTCTCCAATTAAAAACTGCTTCACAATACATCCAGGGTCAAAATATGGTTGAATAAGTAATATAAGTTTTGACCTTCAGTAAGCTTTTGAGCTCTTAACCTTTTAACTTTAACAACTCTGTTAACATAGAGCACCGAGGTAAGGAACAGATGCATCTGTTACCTGTCCTCCTCCCACTAGAGAGACGTAAAACAAACAAAGGTAGAAAACAGAAAAGGTGGGAAATAATAGAAATTAGCTATCATCTGAAAAACAACAGGCAAATTAGATTTTGTAGAAATCATCCTCAAAAAATCAGCTTTATGAAAGAAGATGGCTGGATGCATTTTATTATAGAATACTGCTGCCTGTTTAAGGGAGCAGTTGCCTGCAGTCATCCTGATCTTTGTGTGCTGCGTTTTTTAAAACAAATTTGTACCGCAATTTTCTTCAGAACGGTCACCCCAGGGCAGACATCTCCGTGTGATACTCAGAATTTTAGAACTGCAGCTGAACTGCTGCGGCCCTTCTACCACACACTTTGACAGGACAACACCCTTTTTGAGCCCACCTGAGAATTGCTGAGAAATTCTGCCCTAACAGACTTCCCAACAGCATCCCCAACACATATACATTGTTACAATGCAATTCAGCAAAAACTACAGAAAATATCATTTATATGTCAAAGTACTCTGTAGCCTTATCACATGAAAGCTTACAGCTGCATTTTCAGGCTAATACACGTAGTTTATACCTGCATAACTAGAATAATGTTAGTATTTATTATACAACCAAACGAAGGTAGTTTTCCTTTCTCTTCTTGCCTCGGTGGCAGCTCTTTCAGTACTTATGGAATACAGGTATCCTTCAAATCACCTTTCTCTAAAGCCATTGTTTTCATCAGCTGCAGTTCTTGCTTTCTAGGGCCCTCTGTTATTTTCACCCCTATTTTTTATCCCCTATTCTCCTCTTGGTCAAGAGTCCTTCTGGACATCTTCCTGTCCCTTCCCACCAAGAAGGGAATGCCTTTACACACTTCTTTCCTCTTTCCTTGCCATTTCTTTCAAAAATCTAAAATTGCACTGTGAGGTTGAATAGTAGAGGCAACATAGTACAGCAACATGGTATTTGTGTTGACATTGATTACTTTTCTGCTTGTGTTTTACTAGGTCATTTGAAGCCAACATATGTGCTAATAAGACACCAAAATTTCCACATATCCCTCATTTTCCCCTCTCCCGTTTCGTAATTACCTCAGAGATATTATTGTTCTAATTAGTCATGGCTATCATGCTTTTCCACAAAGCAACTTCAGCCCCTTTGCCAGAGCTGCAGTTGAATTTGTGGACACATCATTTACCTTGACCAGCAACACCCAAAGAACAAAGCCAAAGGAAGAAAAAGAGAAAACTCTCTTCAGTGCTAAAAAGCATGGTCAGAGTACAGACCAAATAGTGAGAATTGCATCATACAGTGTAAGGATATTTTAATTCAACCGCTGTGGGAGTAAACAGAACACCTTTCCTTGTCTTCCTTCTCCCAACCACGTCCCAAAAGCATAAGCGTAACTCCAACGCAGAAAGCATTAGCATAAACGGGGTATTTTCCATCCATTTCTCAAACGTAATTCTGAGAGACTGTCCTGCTTGCATTAGCTAGAAAAAATACAAATATCCTTTCAAAGATAAAGATATGAATCATTTTCCAATACACGCACCTGAAATAAAAAAAAACCCCAAACTAAAACTAAAGATGGAGTGCAAAAGACAAAAGTAGTAAAAATAAAGCAAACAATCAATTTTACTTCTGAGCTATGTTTTTTATTTCTTAACAATTTCTGCATATTCTCCTTTTCGCTAGCATCCTACATCTTTAGTGGCCTCTCAGCTAATTTCTTAATATACTAAATGCCTCATAATCATACATATATTTAATACTATTGTGCCATTGCATAATTTATTTAAGAGAAGTTGGGCAGAATTTATCTTGCCTATATTATAAACTTACCGTCAGTACAATAAGAGATAAATTAAAGGTAACTATTTTTGTGTTTTGTCTTTAAATTGTATCAAAATATCCCTGGCTCCTCAGCTTGAGCAGATCAAGACATCAAGATTTTCCAATGCAAGATAAAAGCACATTAGATTTAAAAGCATGGTTATCTGAAACAAAATTGGCCACACAGTATGAAACAAATTAATGATGTCATGTAATGACAGTATTCTCCAGCCAATTTACTACTTTTTTTTTTTTCTTTTTGAAGGCCTTGCCTTCTACAGTTTACGGAAGAAAAATTTGTACAGTCATCAATTCTGTTCAAACAGAAAAGCTGCAAAACCTAGACTCTTACACAAAAAAAATTCCACAAAAATAATTTACATAGTAAATTATAACATACTTACAGGACCAACTGAGTTTAAAAGTTACCTTGGTCAGGGAGAAATGCATGAGAATTCAATGTCTGGCTTGTTCTTTGACCTAAACAACTTTTAGATTGATGCCTAACAGCACATTCTACGTACAGTAAAAATAGCAGTTTATATTTCTCAGTACTTGCTTGCTTCCTTGTTTATATATTTCAGATTTTTGACCAAACAGAAGATATGTAATGACTTAATCCCAAAAACACTTCTCAAATGGTACTATGTGTATATCACGTAATTGAATCAATAAATTTTCATGGCCCAGTGTTTACCTTTCGCTGCAGAATGAACTGTAGTACAAGAACTGGTTACAGCCATTATACTGCTAATGTGGCAAATACTATGGAGTCAGTTTGAGTAAACTCTACAAGGTTACAAGGTCAAAATAAAAGACTGCATAATTTATCAGATCAGGCAAATCATTTTGAAAGTACAGAGTTAAGTGCGGCATTAGCCTGAGATTACTGCCTTTCATGAATAAAGGTTAGAATCAATGTTTATTCAGTCATACTATAGATGGCATGTCCTGTATAAACTTCATTCATTTAAAGAAACCCTTCCTGACACTGTCACTATTTAAAACAGTGGAACATGAGTAATACATGTTGTTCTTTCAGGATTACTATCCCAAACCATCTAACATCGTTGATCTTTCAAAATACCAAGTCCTAGATTATTAAAAAATACCCCAAGCAACACTATTGCTTGCAGTTTTGTTCTTCCACGAAGTTTGTTGACAAATTTAACCACAAAAATAACACAATTACAATATTTTATATGTAAAATAAGCTTACTAAAATAAACTGTGATATGTTTTCATGGCATATAAACAAGCAGAAAAAAAAAAGGAAGCTGGCATGAAGGTCACTTAAAACCACTGGCATTTCTGAATTTTTTTGCAAAATTTTAATGCTAGTCTCAATTTCTGACCACTTATAGCTTTGCCCTCAGCAAACACTCATGTCTTCCTAACTGCTGTTTACAAGCTAAAAATTTGGCATAATTTTAGCAAGATATGGGGAACAGAGAATAAAAAAGCAATAAAATCAATTAAAATGGTGAGAATAGATTCTGTGAATGCACAGAATCTCAACTGTTTTAAACTGCTGGGTTTTTTTTTTTCCTGACTGTTGATTAGCTGAAAGTATGCAAGTAGACGACCAGTGGCACTTGAACTAGTATTTCATCCTCAAATTTATTAAAAAGGAAATCTACGGAGAACGTTTAAAAATTTGCATGTTAAAAGGTGGAAATGGAAGGCAAAATGTGTTTGGGCATGAGAACAGGAAAATATTTTTAAAAATAAGAAGCAGTACTAGGGAGACTGAAATGATAACAGTCTACAATATTCGTGTCTACAATAAGGAGAACACGAATCAGCCTCTATTTCACAATCAAAGCAGTTTGGATTCACTTAGGAAGAGGAAATTCAAATGCATATATATTGTGTCAAGGCATCCTCTTCATGGAGCAGCAGAGGCCCACACATCACTCAATTCCCTATTCTCCCGAATGCAGTACTTAACTCCTGAAGAAATACTCTCTCCTGGGGAACACTACTGCGGTGCGCCTCACATGAACAAAGGAGCCACTCTGGCAATGCCTAGGAAAGGTACATAGCATGTTTTGGCTGGTACTCAAACTCTTATGCTGATTGTCTATTCAAGATTTGGCCAGGCCTTCACATGTGTGGGTAGTAAGAGTTATCTGCCAAAATTTAATAGAATATGATGTTAACAGCTTGTTTGCACATTATATTCCTCAGCAGTAATTTATGTTGTTAATATAAACATTATCTGTAATTCATACATACCGATGAATTGCAACGTCATTTAGAACCATCAAGACTGCTACTAGAAGCACACATTTCATTTCATGTATGAATGATAAGTAAATAAATAAATAAATAAATAAAGGTCTCAAATGGAAAGACTTGGCACTAGCAATCAAATGAAGCAGACAGAAGGATCTAACTACTCCACTATTCAAATCCAGATCAACATTAGCACTGAGCACGCAGAGATCATAGCTAAACTTGGTTTAGCAATCTGTAGAGAGGCAGGGATAAAAGGCTAGCCCTGAAATCTAAGTCAGTGTGTATCTCCCCGATAAATATCATACAGTATATGATAACTGAATAACAACACAGTATGGCAGCTCCCAAACACTTAATTTGGTACCATCGCTTCTTTCGGATGCTGGATTTGCTGAATTGCTGTGATAGGAAAACACAAATTCAGAAACCAACGGCTTTGGTTTTCCTTGTTATCTACATCTATTCTGCCAACAAGAAAGTAGCCAGGGTACAATAATTCAGTTGCAGTTCATAGCCATATACCTACTTTCAATAATG
Organism: Cephalopterus ornatus; assembly: GCA_013396775.1. NCBI lineage: Eukaryota > Metazoa > Chordata > Aves > Passeriformes > Cotingidae > Cephalopterus > Cephalopterus ornatus. Next base: position 371,299 of record VZRE01001189.1, read on the forward strand.
AAAAGACTGGACTAATCTCTACAGTCTGGAACACTGGACTGTGTTTACAATTACCTTTGAAGATACTCAGTGTCCAAAGGCAGCTGAAAATGACACCAGTGAACCAATTCCTACATCACAAAGATAATGCAATCTCAAAAACATCGTACTTGCATTTTTTCCCAAAGTTCTCCTCCTCTAATTACACATATGCCAGGAAGTATCAGAATAAAAAAAATGATGGTTATTTGCATAAAATAATTTCACAAGATGTGATAAACTGCTACTTTTATAAGAGCTTACAACGAAAATCAGGGAAGAAAGAAATCTTGTTTATTATACTACAGTAGAGAAATAAATCATTTCAAGCATATTGAAAGCGGTCACATTAAATTAGTGTATTTGGTGAATTTAACATACAGAACCATCTTATCTATATAATCTCAGATACTCTCATTATATTTTCTACTCGTTGAGAGAATAATGATTAATTGCACAAGAAAGCTGAACAAATAAAAAAGGAAAGAGAACACTAAAAATAGGAGAAGATAAGCAGTAAAAGAAGAAATGAATTAAAGAATGACACAGTATCAGAAAGTTGAAGAATGACCAGTCCCAGAAAGTTTCCCTGTACCTCTGCAACTACTCTAATACGAACTGTGGGAGGACAAAGACATTCAGGGAATATGATGAAAATGTGGTGTTGGCAAACGATTCATAGTTACAGCAGACAGATGTATCAGAAGACTAAGAAATAACCAAGTTCAAAAGAAACCCAATGGGATTAAGGATATGGGTCAAAGAGGGAAAGAGGGATTAAAGAAGAAACATGCCAGAAAGAAAACCTTTACAGTGAGCAGCAACAGAAGCAGGGAAAGAGAACATGCCCCTGAGCAACACTGCTTAGCTGCCTGAAAAGAAAACCAGCTTCATTCGTCTGGGATTTCCTCTCATCAGATAAAAGTGACAGTAGCAGTGCAATCTGATTTTTGTATATAAAGGCACTCAAAAGATAACTACGCAAAGGAGAAACATCTGCTCAGCATGCAGCAGACCACCTCTGCTCTGGCAGGGGAAAGGTATGATGGGCAAAGGACAAGAACATCAGCAACAGCTGCGATCACTGCAGACTGGAGAGGCTCAATTATCTCTCCTCTAATCACTGTCTCACCCGTGTTAATAGGTACTGTGTGACAGGCAAGGGCCTATAGGTAAGGGGTTATAGAGGGGCAAAATTTTTGAGGCTACTATTTAATAGTTTGGAAAAACATTTCAGCAGTCACGCTACAGCCTGTAGGAGGCTGTATATATTCCATATATATATATGTGGAAAACATATATCTAGTGAAGAGAAATTAAGTGTAAATCCTGCTCTTCTACTGGACTGTTCACAAGTAATAAAAAAACCCTGAGGGCAAGGGTGGGGGAAAGAATATTTGAGATTTGCCAGAAATGTAAGCTTTCAGGTCAATTTGTGATAAGTTCAAAAGAATACTGAAAATCTCAAACACTTTTCATAAAAAGCTTGAATTAACAATGGATATAAGGCACATGCTTTGATTGTTACTGCAAAACATTTTTAAAAATATGATTTATTTACTTTTAAGTCATCTTTGTACATTCCTCTCAAGACCAATACAAAACAAAGAAATAATTTTCTTGAGTAATTTATCTCCTAAACATGACTATTTTCCAGCCTTTCACAAACTAGCAGGAACAATTTACCACACAGGGGATTGTAACTAGAACACTAAATAAATAACTGGAAAGAATTTTCTTTTACACCCACTCATTTCTTAAAATTGGAAGGAATCAAATTGATTTTTTTTTCCAGAAATTCAAGGAATTTCTGGAACAAAATCAGACTTATAAAAAATTAACACTTCCTGCAAAATAAAATTACATCAAAAAAATTCTATTTAAATCAGGGAATTCGATCCTTCTTGACATGTTAGTTGAAAAAAAAACCTTAAAACTATTTAAAAATCAAAAGAAACATTCTATTCCAAGAGTACAAAAACTGTAGGTTTAATTAAAACATGTTTCTTGTCCTTTGCACCAAAAAAAAAAAAAAAAAAAAATCCCAGTTGCATTATTTCATTTAAAAAGTCCCTAGTCAAAGAAGAAATAATTCCAAAAGAAAAAGGTTCATGTTGAAAATTCCCAGTAGCTCTAACATCAAGTGCCATGGCTTTTATGTTTCCCCTGAACCAGACTCCAAAATGCCCCTCGTGCCCACACATTTACAGGGTTCATACAGTGCTCCAAATGCAGCTCAGGCACGTGCCATGCTTTGCTCAGTGTATTTTTTAGAAGAGCATCTTTCAGAATATACTGCCTGTGTAATCCTGGTACCAGATTATAAAGAAAAAACCTTCAGCTAAAGCCTAGAGGTTAAGCTGTGCAATTTACGGCAAAGAAGAGGATGCAAAGAATAGGATGCAGTCTTCTAAAATATTTCCCAGTGTATGGGTAGCAGCCCAGAACAGTGGTTTAGAGTCTGCTGGTTTAAGTCTGTGTTCACTGTTCTTTCAAAGTCATCAGGCCCCAGTGCTCTAACACTGATGGAAATAGCCTAATAACGCAACTTCTCAATTTGCAAGCAATGTGCTGGGTAAAAAAACATACATTTAAAGCTCTCACTGATTCTGCAGTTCTGAGTGAAGACACTGAATCTGTGCTTTCCTAGAGAAACTGCAACCTGTAGGAATGTCTTAGCTACATCCACTGAACCCTTGTGGTTGATCTTTCAAGAGGGTGATGATATCAATGGATCAAATGATTGACTTTTGGAATAAACTCCATATTGCTAAAGTAACACTTAGAAGTAACCAGTAATATAACTGTGACACATTTAAGTGGATTCCAATTTCTCCATAAAATATGCTAAGCACCTTGCAGTGCTACCATGTTGACTTACTTTAAGCAAAATCCCGTTTCCCAGTGTTTTTTCCTAAGTAGAGAATGGCATGAAATAGATCAGAGTAAATCCTACGCTGGAAATATTTTAAGATAAAGAACTACCTCTTCCACTGACCTGAATGCACAAATAAAGGAGAACAGAAGAAAATTTGGAAACAAAGTCAATTCAGTGGTGACAAGATCGTCTCAACGACTCTCCTTCAAAGTTTAAATCCTTCACACAAGTCTCACCAGACAGACACCTGGTCTAGTTTCACAGGGCAAAATGAGATATACACACGTGCAGGAATGCTCCTTCCATTTCAAACTACAGTTGTCTTACCAGCACACTATAGCAAAAGTAACACAGACTTTCTGCTGTATTTGACAAAGATGAAAGGTAGAAAATGTTAATCACACCTGTAAAACGGAAGGGAAAGCTATCTGATTGCACTTGCTTACCATTTTTACTCTAAAATATTTTTGTCATTGCCCAACCTAACCATGTACACACACCATTATGTCAGCTAGTCATCATTTTAAGATGCAAGCAATTGATAAATATAACGGAGAAATGAAATATAATTGCTTTGGAAGCCTAGTGATAAAATCTCACATACCTCTATTTTTTAATAGAGGTATTTAATTTTTCTCCCAGTTTGGCTTGTGCAACACACAGTGATGTAGCACAACACACAATCACATACTGAGTTACTTAGTCCTTTACTTAAAATCCTTGACATTGCACAAAAAGTAACCTTTTTTAATGGTTTTTCTCCTTTTGTGACCAATTTCAATAGCCTGTTTAAACATTTCCTATGAAACCTCAAGAGGTGGCTTCTGCCCCACCGACTGTTAATGAATTCAGGTGCTATTATGACTGCCAACCTTGTAATGGTCTATTACTTTTTTCCTTCAGGAACATTAAAACCATCACATATGTCTCTGTTTGCCTTACACCAAACAAACACCTGCCTTTAATTATTTCAATTTCACATCTTTACTCTTTGCTTCATAAATATGCACAACTTCTACCAATACGTCTTTATCCAAAACACCTTAATAAATCAAGAGGTGACAATATTACAGACTCTTTCTGCTATTTAACATGTTTCAGACACGGAAGACAAAGAAGTATTTCTTTTGTGTATCCTGAACATGAAAGAGGGTGTGAACAGGCTATGTCTCCAGCTCTCTATCCACATATATGTTGGCAATATAATTTTCCTGGGCAGATACTAACTTGCTAAATATTTTTCCAAACATTTGGAGCAACTGAAATAGAAAGATCTTCATTACCATAGAGGAATGCAAATTTGCATTCCATGTTACTACTATTGCAACAACTGAGTTTGCTGCAGCCTATTAGAAGCCAGAGGTAAAATACTGCACATCCAGCATCACTAAATCTGACCTATCAAAGGTATAATCCTTTTCAAATAATTAAAATTGAAAGAAAACCTTAAGGAAAAAAAAAAGTGTATCTATTATTACTGTGCCTAAATAGGATTATTCAACCCTCTCGAGATAAAGTTGTGTATTAAGTGAGGGTCTAAACACTAAGAAAATTTGTGAGAAGAGAAATGCAAATGGTTTCCTAATTATCTACAGCCTATTAACATGCAATCCTGATTACTAGCAATTAAAATCTCCTTAAATTTTATGACAAAAGTTCATTGAAACGTTGAAAATTATATGCTAATTATTGCACTGTAATGCACATGCATAGTGTGCATTCTGACTACAGACACAATAAATAATGGAATATTGTACACAGTGTAACTTGAAACAACTTAAAAATGCAACATGCTGATTTCATATTGCAAAAAATCTCAAAACGCTCATTAAGCTATATTAAAGAGTCCTATAAGAAATGGCAGTTGTCAGCATTATCCTATTGCAAGGTTATCAGAACACACTAAACAGTAAAATGAAGTCTAAATAAAGAAATTACTATTTAGATCGTAAATAATTCTGCCTGTGTCTACGCTACCACAATAAAATAAAAATTAAAAAAAATAATAAAATAAAAAAATCTGTGTTCATCCAACCAGTTAAACATCTTGTGGGGGGCATTTTGGAATAAATACTCCTTTTTCCTTGAAGAAAGTATATTTTCAGTTTCTCCACAGAAATCCAAGATGGTTTGACATTTCGAAACCCACATTTTAAATCAGTACCTACGTAACTCTTCTACTGTACATCCTGAGCAAACACGAAGTGATTAAACTGGAAAAGTGGAAACCAGAACACCATTCCAGAATAAGATCACTGATAACTGAGGACTTCTTCAGCATCGCTGAACTGCCTCATCTTGCGCCTGTTAAACGGCGCAGGTTTTCATACCGTGAAACATGGCCAAGATTCTATGTTTGGTTGTCCTCAGTATCGCGTCCACTATGTGCAAGATTTCACCATGGATGCGAGCATATAGTTCCCAAGTCCACCGCCTCAATAAAGGGTGATAAGACATGAGGGAGCTGCAATTTGTTGAGTGTAAATACATGCACCCAAGGACAGAGAAAGAAGACGCACAAAACCAGGAAGAGTACATAGGGTTGTAAAGAAGAGGGGAGTTATCAGAAAATAAATACATCAACTATGGAGCAGACTTAAGAGATTAAAACCAAAGAAGGCTGTGATCACATGCAAACTATACCATATGCACCTTTTACATACAGTATGTGGGCTAGGAAAAAACACTGGAACCATCTCCCAACATTATCATCCCTTATTTAGCATCGGTTACTCTCCACCACATAAAAGAAACAGGACAAATCAATTTTCCTGAAAAAACCATTAGATAATATTACCTTAATCATGATTAATTAGGAAGAACTGTCTCTTGGGAACTCTCTGAATGGGACCCATCTTTCTGCCACTTGTGCTCTGTATGTCACACCACCTCTATTTTTGAAGTACTGGTTACTGTATCACTACAAGTAATATTCTGGAACCAATCTTCAGGATGAAAAAAATTCTTCCATAAGCATTTAAAAAAAAAAAACAACTTTAAAGAGAACTACTGAGGATGAGTTTCAGAAGAGAACAAACACTAGTCTAGCAACATCTCTTTGTTCTTTTATGACAATCCATTTTCCTTTTAACACTTCAGATCATTTTTAGACACTTAAACAGTCTAGACATTAGAGGTGTTGAATTAAGCAAGCAGTCACACCTGTCATTATTAGCATATTTTCATACATGTAGCCTACCCAACACACTCTTAAAATTACTGTTGTTATTCCTTTAGAGGGCTCTTAGATAACCTGTAGCACACAGAGTACCTTCTGGGGGACACACAACAGGATAGAAGGGATTAGAGATAGGGAGGCCAAGAGCAAAAGAAGGGTCTCAAATAAACTCCTACTTCTCTGCACATATTTACATGCACACTGCTACTGAATTCTGATTTGGGGAATAGGAGGTGGGATCTTTACTTCTAGGTTTGGTATCTTCTAAAGATGACTCAAAAATATAGAAAATACGCAAAATATATATAGTAGATTACCACAGAGGCCATATGACAAAGGGCTCTATCAGTAACTTAACAGAAGCCAGAAAATCTTTTCCCAAAGTGCATTATTTAATTTTTAGAAGAAGACTCTGAATTACAGGACAAGCTCAGGTATCTAAAATCCATTTGCAACTACCCTTAGAAAAACCCCAGCTAATATGCTGGAGTTTGAGATGCAAGTCATACATTTGAGATTCGAATGAGGTTGTAGGTCACAAAGCTGTCTCAGCACAGGGTTCAAATATAAACATACATAAACTGGCTTACATGCCAGACTGGAAAGATTTAGTACCTTCTGAAAAATATATAGGGACACTGAAAGCAATATATATAAACCAAAAAGTGGCAATCATAAAGTCCTGAGAGTTTAATATTAATAGAAGAATCTCAAATTTATACATATTTTCCCCTCAGTTTAAAACCCAGATTCCATTTTGATGAAACTTGTTAAGTTATAACAGGGAAAAAAATCTCTAGATTCCTTTACTATTTAACAATTATTTTGGTTATATTATGGTACTTTAGAAAATATGGTAACAACAGGAAGAACTGGGGGTAATGTACACTCAGAGATAGTGAAAATGAATACATGTCGTGTTCAGCCTTTGGCTTTTACGTGGCTTTAAGGCTGAGCCAAAGGAGAAATCATTCATACTGGGGTAACAAAGTAACATCATCAAGATCAGAGTACTTTTACTTTATGCTCACCTTAACAAGAATATGTGAGCTTTCTAAATAGAAATAGATGCTAACAATATTAAGTGTTCTTCCTCTCAAAAGCACTCCTAAGAAAATATAATGGAAATGGTTAGAGGTTCTCTCCTCCCTGGCATGTAAATACACAGTCACAGGCTTCAAATTTAATCAAGAATTGCATGTAAGTTGAAACAACACTCTTTTCTTTATATGCCAACTGTGTTCAAAAAGACATACCTACTACTTTCACTCATTGTCATCAGTAAAAAGTAGCAGTGCTTCTAGGAGCTTTTGCACTTCATAAATTAAGAGCTGATGCAGGGGAGGGCAGGGAGACAGTTCTCATGCAAGTGAAAGCATCTAGTGTTAACAGATAAAATAAAAAAAAAAAAAGGAGCTAAAACATTCACAAATAAAAAATAGTGTTTACCAGGCACATGAAAAACAATGAATTGGCTTTGTGTGTTTTGTTCTCTAGGACACCAGGAAAAAAGATAGATAAAAAGTATACTAGGTGTTCATAAAAGGTAGAACAGTTTTTTAAAGTTAGTCTTACAGTTATTTTTCAAGCCCCTAGTTTTAGACTCTAATGTTTTATGTGCCGTTATTTTGCTTTTACTGCAAAAGGAAGAGCTGGCTCCCAAAGATAAAGGAGATTTTTGGTAAATGGTGAAGGTACAGAAATAAATGACCCACTTGGCCAGTGTGTAATTACACTGGCTGAGATTGTAACAATCTATCACATGAGGGAGGATGACACCACGCTAAGGGGTTAGTCAAAGGAGATAGCCTTTGACTAACTACTGGACACAGGCGATCGATACTCCACAGATATTGTTCTCTCAAAAAAACAATTGAGTTCTAAAAAAAAGTTTGAAAATAGATTCCTCCTCTCCTCCCAGATACCGATCAGAGACTCATCTTGACCTTATTCTGGAAAAGCAATGCTTTCTTAAACAGGTATATGGAACAAACAAATACTTCAGTCTCCTGAAAAGCATTTTTACATACAGGACTTTTGCTCTGAGATAATTTTTCACCTTTTGTTGTTGTTGTTGTTTGGAAGAGCTTCTCTAATCAACAAATTAGAGAGCACATATTCACTGAGAATGAGCCTGCCATTACATGCTTTGCATCTCTCACTAACAACATAAAGAAATCCAATAATGTTCTCATTGGAAGGAAGGCAGAGGGCTTAGACTTGGAGGATGTAAGCAATCACAGAGTTTGCACTGAACTAAAAGCCATTATTTATACCCTGTTGTGATGAATACACTGCATGTTACACAAAATACTCTCTTGCAGTATTCAAGTTTAGAACGATACATATTCATATTTTTATATATACTGCCTTTAGCTGGGAGAACAGTGACTTTCAACCTATGGATGAGTACCCCAGGGAGTGCACTCCCAACAAGATTGCATGTGAGATCAAACTGGGGGGATCCAGTCAGATCCAAGGGAAGTCCTGCTGTTCAAAGGGGCCTAGGCAGGATGGAGGAATGGGCTGATGGGAACGTTATGACATTCAATGGCAAGTGCAAAGCCCTACTCCTGGGGAATAATCACACCTTACAAGGGAATGACTGGATGGGGAGCAGGGCTGCTGAACCAGCCCTGGAGAATCCTTGGGATTCAAACAGCATCCTGGGCTGCACTGAGAGAACACAACTGGAACATTGAGAGAAACTATATTCGTATAGTCAGCTCTCCTTCTAGATAGTCTGCATCCCTCAAACAGGAAAAATATAGATAAACTGAAATGATGCAGCAGAGGGACCTCAAGGTGGTAGGGGACCAGAGCACTTGCCATGTGAGGAAACTGGGATTGCTGACTATGGAGAAGAGGAGGTTTCAGAAGGACCTAATAGCACCTGCCAATACATTAAGAAGACGGAGTGAGGCTCTTTAGAGCAGCTTGTGGTAGCAAGATGAGAAACAACAGACATGAATTGAGACAGAAGTTCCAGCTGTATTGGATTTTATTTTAATTTTTGTTAGCTATTACAACAGTCAGAGTGTGGAATGGGCCACCCATAAAGGCTGTGTAGGCTCCATCCACCCAACTGGATAAGGTCTAACTAACCGTGTGAAGCCTTAGCAACTGATCTGATGTCACAGCTGATCCTGTTTCAGCTAGGTGACCTCCCACGGTCCCTTCCCACATGAATTACTGCATGATTTTGTTAGGAATTTTATTACTAATACAAAATACTTTTGAAGGGGGGGAAAAATTAATATTTTGAACCAAATTGGACTATAATGCCTCCTGCAACCAGGGAAGCCACAGTTTGGGGATTTAAGAATTAAGAGAATGTTTGACTGACTTCTGTTTTCCCCAACCATAACAAATTTTATCAGAATATGGGCAGTATTCAGCATCCTTCAGTATCAAAAATACATGAGATTATACACACATAGGATAAGAAAATACTTCATATTATATAACCCCAAATGCCATTTTGAAAAAACAGTAGGTTAAGTCATATACTGAAAAACTCAATGATAGATTTTGCATTTAATCTTGGCAAAAATTTCATTACTAATTACAGCACACTGATCTATGCAATAATGAATTCAACATCAATCTACAATGTAACATAGGAATATAAAAACTGCTATTTCACCCAAAAACCTGGTAACATCATTAAGTATTTATTATGCATATTCACATTTTACTGCTTTCTGAAACAACTGTACAATTTATGTCTTTATATTAAAAATAAATCCAAAGAGAAACATGGATAAACTGGCACGTCACTATGCATTCATAAGAATCTAATAACAAAATACCAAAGTCAGACTTATGTTAGAGATATTTTATAGGAGACAAGTTACAGGTGACAATGTATCCTCCTAACTAATTTATATTAATGAAAATGACGATGGGAAAGCATAAAAAAATAATTTTAACATGACAATAGTAAAGAACGTATTGGTTTCAATTTTATGCTGTATCTTTTTACAGGAACTCTAATTTGGAATTTAGAGGAATAGCAACTGGAGTCCACATTTCTAGGCAGCAAATGGGAAGCATAAGGGAAGAACAAAGAAGGAAAAGATAGAAAAGCTAAGTAGGTACAATCTGCGTAGCTGTTGTTCACGAGCAAGGGGTACTGCAAGAACTAGAAAAATACTGAGCACTTACAAGGAATATTAAAGATACCTGCTGCTCTGAAAAAACCCAACACTTGAGAGTGGAGGCAAAGCCTGACTTCTGTCCATTTCTTTCTGGTTCCTTCAGCACCTAAAACTACACCGGTGAGGGGAACCCACAGAAACCCCATCAGGGAACACCTGACGCAGCAGCTGATATAAATGTAGCAGCACTGAAATGTGTCTATCACACAGAAGATGTGCTGCTGTTCCGCTAGGAGGGATTAAGCTGGGACATCAGGCACAAATGTTTGTGTACTTCTAAACAAAGATTCTAACTGCTTTATTTTGCCCAGGACTTCACAGTAAAACAGACAGCTACTGTTCATTTTATGTTTTACGGTAACATCTTTTCAGTAGTGCAGGCAGAGCTGTAGAAAAGCACACCTACAGCAAGAGGAACACATGTTTTCCCCTAACCTGCTAGCTACGAGCAGGTTCCCCTCCTTTCCTCACTCCTGTCCGTGTTGATCCACATGAGGTGAAAACAAACTAACTAACACACTATACCCTTCCTGTTTCATGTATGTCCAGGGAGTTGGAAAAAAGTCAAAACTGGCTTCAAAATACAAACGAAGAAGTGTTGTCTGTACATGATGCAGGGTCTCCACCTCTCCAACTGATGAGTAATCCTGAAAAAAAGTCCCTGTCCAGGGACTTAGCAAGGCTAAGGCTGGAAAAGCAAGGGACCCACCAAAACAAGTAGGTTTATTTTTAACCGTAACTGTCATAGTAGGCGGATTAAAGACTTGAATTGTAACAACAAAAAAGCCATGTAAGTTTAAAATAAATGTAATCAATTAAGTAGATAAACATCACAAACACAACCTCAAGTGAAGCCATGTTCACATAATAGGAAACCTGTGTTAGCATGAAACCATTCATTTGTTTATAACACAGCACACAGAAAGGCAGACATCAGCAAATACAATGGTAAGAAGACACAAAAAATTTGCTCATCCAGAAAGAATATTCTAAAAATCACCTCCTTTGGTTAAGATGAAAATATTAATTGAATTCTAGCATGTATTACTTTTCTATACAACTGGAAAACAGACTGCTATGTAGCAAAGGGTATGAAAAACTAATTCAGCTTCCTTTCTGTTCTCTTTAAACTTCTTCAATGCTCCACTGAAAAGATATTGTCTAAATTTAAACTTTAGCTAGGATAAATCAAAATTTTGCTAAGCAGTCTTTACCAGCTATATAATAAACCCCACAAATCTTAGACAGAGAAAGATTCTAGTCCTGTACTTGAACCAGAACATCTGACCTGCACTGACAGAACTCAAATGCCTCCCCTCGCCCCAGCTGCCTCAACTCCCTGGGGAAAAGGGATGCTAAAATACTACCACATAAAAATTCTCTGTTTCCACTCCGTGTTTTGAACTTACTCTGTTAGAATACCAGGGCAAAAGATATGAAAGCAATGAAGATTCTGGCTAGTGTGTCAGAACCAGAGTACTTCTTCCCACAGAATAAATTAGGTGATGCAGATACGCCATTATCTAACACTATATTACTAATCTGAATGATAGATTTTAGCATTCATATGGCAGAAATCAAAATGAGTTTATAATTCAGGCATAACCTGAGACTAACAGAACAACAGCTGTAGGCGTGTGTTTAACATTTCCACATTTTCTAGCTTTTACAGTTACACTCTTGATTTTTGTAATTCACTGTGCTGATCAACTTCTCATTCTTTCATGATGATTCTGGACTAAGGATTTCATGATATTATAAACTGTTAAACAATATTAAGAAAAAAAATTCAGCTGCTGATAATACACTATATTTATTTTTAAACATTAGCTGGACCTTCTGGAAGGATCAGAAATCAGAATATATTTTTTAGGTTTTTTTCTCCTTTTAGTAAAGATTAATTTCACCAAATATAAACAACAGAATTCTGTGCTGCTTAATGTGAAGTTTCTTGCCATTCCTTGTTTCCTCACAATTAGCTGCAATAACAAAATCTGAAAGTTGTGCTCGCAGCACCCTGACAGCCACAAGTTAGTTCAGAAGCAGGAATTACAAGAATCTGCATTACTATAGCATTCACTTAATTCAGTAATTTCAAAACCCCCCACACTTTTAAGTACATATATAATAACCAGAGAATATTAAGAATTCTCACGTATATAATGTTGAAGCAGAAAATTACCAGGCACATGGAGAAGGCGGCTAAAAAAAAGGTAAAAAATTAAAATATCACATTCTTTTTATTTCTTTACTTTAGTAACTACAGAAATTTTTCTAACATTTCATATGGAAATTATCTGTGTCAGATTATAGCCTTAAAAAGATTTTTGTCATGCAATTGCTGAAAAAATTTTTATATATGTGTGTGTGTGCTATATTTTAACAGAACCCCAAAAACTTCAACATTAGTAACATCAGAAAGGTTGCACAGCCAAGCAGTACCACAGCTTATGAAAAACTTTACCAATTCTACTATACATTCAGATATTCATACATATGCCATATTACTATTATTCTCGGTAATCTCAGCAACATTTAGCCTTTGAAAAGCCAATGTTATCAAAAAATGACTTTCTAATGACTCCCCTCACTTCTGTTTCCCACAACACTTCAATTTTTTTCTTTCAGATTCATCAGTCTAGATCCTCTTTGCAGTATTGCACTTGCCTACAACATGCAGTATTACAGCAGGAAGCATCGAAGAAAACATTAACAAAATGGAATTTTTCAAAATTTAGATTCAGAAGTATTTTTTTCATTATTGTAATCTGTCAATTCTTTTCTAGGTCCACTTGTTTTACAGTTTATTTCTAAGTAAATCTTTAACTAGCTAAAGCAGAAGTAAAAAATAACATAGAATGATTTCTAAGTAATCATTCTAAACCATTAAACAGCAACATGAACTCCAGAAACAGTAAAATTTAACACCTACTTTTACTTTGTCCAGAGATTTTGACTGTTTATTCTCTGAGAACTTTCTCCTCACAATGTTGTTGAGACACTACCTCCCTGAGCCTTGCCACTGTAACCTGCCCTTCACCTTTTCACTTAAGTCCATCATACTGAAAAGATGCACCACTGAACTGGTGTGTGACATAAGCCCCAGCACGAACACAGAAATATCAGACTGTGATTTTGGTTACTGATCAGTCCAGTCTGCATGCCTTTCACACTTCTGATGATCTACATGAGTCAAGAGTATGAAAAAAATACCGTTTTTGACCAACACTGGCCACAGCCTGGTCTGCTGATGCAGTTACACTGGTAAAGTGACCTTCTGCAGAGGTGTTCTGATTTGTTTAGGGAGCTGCTTTAATTAAAGTAACAAAACTCCTAAATTCTGGTATAAATTCTGGTATACCCTACAGAGAGGTTCATGCAATAAAATTATCCCAAGCATCAAGCAGATGAAGGCACAGAGTTTCTGAAGGGATAGAACAACACAACCTGTCCTTAAAATACATAAAGCCCACACCAGACTTTGCTTGCTCTTCCTGATAAAAACCTATTGAATGACCTGCTTGAAATATACAGAAAAGAAACACTGCAAAAATAATAAAAGATAGGATTTTTGTTAAGCTATTAAAGAAAAAACAATTTAGCTATCACCACATTTTTCCCAGCACAAGTTTCACGCCCGCTACTTACACTTTAATAGTATACAACATGTACACTGTTTTCAAAGATTTTGTGTCATTATATTGTACCTCTTATCTCTGTCTACACATAGAACACAAAGCATCTGGTAAATTACCTCTACCAGTTTGAGCAAATCAGCAAATTCATTTTTGCACTAGCAAGGGAAGGCTTTCTGACAGCATAACAGCAATACTAAGGAGACTAAAATTGGAGGAGGGAAGGCTTTGTTTTAATGTTATTTCTACAATGGTAGCTAATAGAGTGTAGAATATACTTCAGGGGGAAAAAAAGGAAAAAACATCCCTAGGCATGATCCATTTCATTTGAGAAGTATATTTTGTTGTATTTGTGGGTCGGGATGGAATCTCCCTCCCTCTTCTTTTCATTTGGAGGATTAGTCACTATTGCTAAACTGACAAACCTTTTCCTGTTCAAGCAAGGCTTTGTGTTCTCTCTTACCCTCCTCACTCTGCAGTGGCTTCAAAGACCTCAGTTTTGACTGTATTTCTCTCATTTACGTCCCTACCTAAGCAATCACTTTAGCAGGTCTATACTAACTTGCAACTCTCCCCTCCTGCCGTCCATTTTAATCTTTTTCCCCCATGCACCACCTCTTCAAAGTCCTGTTGGTAAACATGTCTGAAACTAAATTCTTTACCTCTCATTCTTTGTCGTTTACAACTTTTTCACCACTGTCAAAATTAGTTCCTTCCCATGACAGAGCTCTGAATCAGGGGCATTTTGTTCCCAACCACCATACACGTCAAAATGGACATCTGATTCAAATTCAATATGTGCAATCATCATTTTTTCTGCTGTCTCTCTCAACATCTTATTGTAGAATTTTTGGAGTTTGAATTAGAAACTATTTCTATATTTGCACAATTAACATAAGTAAAGCTTATTTTTCTCTAAGTCCAGAAAAAAATTATTCACAAAGATGAAAATATTCTGCATACAGCAACTAAAGAACTTCCTTTTGCCTATTTTCATAGAGGATTCATTTTAAATCCTTATGTAACCCAGGTACATTGTTGTGTCCTTTTCCCACTGAAACCTCTTCAATGTCTATGTTTGCATATGCAAGTCATGTTTCTCTCTGAGCACTGGTGTGGGCTGTGGAAGATGAAAAGAAAATTCTTTCCTCAATTTTTTTAATTTGAGATATAAAACTACTTACTGTCGCTCTCCCAAGAGAAAATTTCCAGAAGCCCTTACTATGTAATTTGAAGACCTGCCCTCTCACATTATAGGCAAGCAACCCACCCATCAGTTTAATAGAGATTGAGCATCCAACCACTTCTTCCTTCCTTGTACTCATTAAGAGCAAGAAGCTCTTCATCAAAAGGTCTCAGCACTATAAGGAAGTTTTTGGAAACAACAACAACATATATCATCAAACCAGTATTCAGCTGGAAACCCTAACCAGCTTAAATTTGGGCCCAGTTTTTAAATGCAGTCCTTCTATATTTATTTAGTTTGCTTTGGGAGGTTAACACAGTTTAGTCTCTAAGGTTTTCACCTTAACCTTTGAGATATGTTTTAAGGAATCTTTCTGTACAGAGACATTTTGCCCTTGAAGCTTGGTAGGGTCCCTACTTAATCCAAACACACTCCTTGGAGAAACTGTTCCTAAAGTTAAGCCTGATC
>VZRE01001189.1:391821-426388 GCA_013396775.1 Cephalopterus ornatus
TTATTAACCTGTGGTTCAGTCTTGAATCATATAATACACCATAAAGAAAGCTAGTTGTAAGAAAGTATTTAATTTTATAAATTATTTTTAAAATAAATTCTTGGGCTAGAACACTCAAAATAAATTCTAACACGTTATTATAGCAAAGTTTAAAGTCACAAGAGAACCATCCTGAGTTTTGCTGCTCTAACAAAACATTAGTTCTCTGACATTCACCCATACTAACCACTGCCACATTAGTTTTACCTTTTTCATGTTACTTTGTTTAATAAAACCCAACACCCGAAAAACCTTGTTTGCCTTTACATTTGACCATAAGACATTACAGAGCACAGCTGAACAAAAACATTTTGTGCCACCCCAACAATGGCTTTACCTCGATGCAGAGCTTCCCCAGGCTCCATGCTTGTCTGTCAGGATGTTGATAATTTTCTGTATTAGTTGTGTCGCAGTCACTTGGTCTCGGTACTTCGCCGCCGTTATCAAATGATGACACATTTTTTCTTCTTCCCGCTTGTCTGCAGAATACTGGGCACACAGTGACTAGGAAAGAAAAAAAAAAAACCCCACAGTAAAAAAGTGTTTAAATGACACCATCCAAAGGAAGTTTGAAGCACTTCGTAATTAATTACACATGCAAAACCCCTGAGAAATAAGAATTAACCCTGTTTTACAGGTTCGAGGACTGAGGCCCTGCACAGCTGCCCACAGTAAATCTGCCTGGAGAGCCAAGCAGAGGATCTCGGTTTGCCAGGAATTCTTTAACTACGTAGATGCACACTCAAGATTTAGCAAATGCCAACACCTTAGTGGCCTGATGGCATAATAAAACACATAAAACAAAAGAGGCCAATTTCAGAATAATGGATGTCAGCTAGCTGACCACTCCACTCCCATGACTCTTCATCAGATTTAGGTAGTCAACTGCTTGCTGTTGTTTGTATAAATAAGTAATTATAAAAGTTAAGCAGAAAATCTGCATATTTTCAGATAGCTAGAAGACAAAATGCATATGAAGGCTGAATCACTCTTTACCAGATGGCTTCTTGAAGTTGAGCACATTTGCAGGCCAGCACGGGAAAGTTAATAATTCTCCTAGCAGTACTACACCTGTTGTATAAACACCTTCTGTTTGCCAAGGTGCTCAAAAGCAAATACTAGCAAATAAGAACTGTAAGTCACACCTACAAACTGAACTTAAGAATACGAAAGATTTTCTGTTACAACATTGTCTCATAATTTTGTCTTCTGTTGACCTTCTGAAGATCTGCCTGTTAACACAGAACTCAAACAACAGGCACCAAATTTACATCATCCCCTTATCAAAGCCCCATTTCACCGTACATGAAAACCCACAAGAAATTCCAAGTACTGGTAGAAACAATAAAGGCTTTTCCCCACTTCAGCACTCCCTGTTTCTAATTTCAGTTTTCATCTGGCAATTCCACAGATCACATATGCCAGACAAAGCATTTCAGCCTCTGTCAATGATTGGATTATTCTATGATCTAGTTAGTGGAATGGACACAATGTCTGCCTAACAACAAAAAAAATTGCTTTTTCTTTGTGAAGCACAGCTGATGCAGACACTAGAACAATTATTTCTTAGAGCTTAGACATCAGCTCAATATCATAATGTTTTTTATGTTTAAGACAGTAGCAATGCTTTTTCTCTACATATTTATATATGTAGAAGCATTAAAAGCTTGCTGCAAATAAAATCAGAACGCTATGTTATTTATATATGTGTATATACAAACGTCATAGAAAGTAAGAGAAAGACGGGAAGAATGGGAAAAACCCCACAATAGGTAATTTGGGCCTGTGTAGATTTTCACAGACATTAGATAACAAAAAAGGACTAACAGATGAGTTAACTTTAAAGAGGTATTTTAACAATTTTAATAAATGTACATATTTACTCAATTTTCCCGCACCTTACAGCAATGCTCACCTGATGAGCAGAAGCACCCAGGAGGACTGAAGAATAAGCAGCTGACTTTCCAAGTCAACGAGACACCAAAAATTGGCCTTTACACTCCTAAATGAAGCACTCTGCTACCCCTCTTCACGAAAACATGAGATGGCTAAATCATAACCAACACTAAATAAGATTTTTCAAGCTCTTTTTAAATACAGCTGTCTTTTCCAATACATTAACCTATTTTGCACCCATGATGATCATGAGTTCTTTTCAGCACTTTGTAAATGTTTCATAAGCTGTTATTTTTAAGTTGCCTGAAAGGGCAGAATTCTAAAAACAAGTGTATAAGGTAAGCTAAGTAGTAAAATGTTTTAAAGTGCTCTTTAATGGATCCTCCTTTACAATTTGAACAGCAACTTTTCATATCTGACATAAAATCCATAGATATAAATCACATTAGAGGGTTATTCTTTCCCCATTATCAATCTCTGTCTCTTTATGGAACATTAAAGTCACATTTGACCTTAAAACATGATAAAATGGAAATCAAACTAGAATGTTTTGTAAAAGATATAATGAACTTGTACCTCTTAAAAAAAAAAAGTCTCTTTATGATGTAATTTTGAACACATCCTTCATTAAATACAAAAAAAGATTTTCAAAATGTAGCCGTGACAAACCAATGGAGGAAAAAAAAAAATGGTATTTTGTTGTCCTGACAACTTCAATGAAAACATAACCAGTCTGGTATAAAATGGAAATATAACTCCACTTCTCAGGAAATTCAGCATTTAGCATGAATAGGAATTTGCAGTTATACATCAAAACTGAGAGTCTCGCGCATTCAGCAATCCCATAAAATTATAACATCACTCCAGGAGGAACTCTTAACCATTGCACGCTCTTTTCAATATATATTTTACAAACAAGAACAGAAAGAAGACACAGTTCTGCCAAATATCTGTCAGGTGCATGTACAGTTACTAATTCTAAGTAAGTTCTGCAAGAAGAATCTTCTCTTTGATCATACAGGTGACCCACCAATTGGTCAGTGGCTCCTACCCTCAATATATGCCAAATATACAGCAAAACGGAGGCTATTTCTCCCCTTCCCTCTCTCAAATACTTTTAATATAGGAGTGAAAAAAGACTAGTTCCACCAAAAAAAAAAAAACAAACCAGAAAAAGACCCATCCTAAACTAGCCAGTCACAACTAGACTGTTCTGAAAGCACTAAAAAGACTGTTTCTCTACTGTATTTTTTCATTTTCCAGATGTCAGGTTCACCTGATCCACTGCTTCCAAAGACGCAATACCAAGATATAGAGTGGTACCATTAATAATTAACACTAAATCCCAATCCATTTACGTAATATAAAAATCCAGCCTGATTTCTGTTTGTGATCAAATTGAAAAATTTATTTTTACAATTTTATTTCTTCTTCACTGTTTGATCTCTTGCACTTGCAATATGCACCCTGTCATGTCTGAATATCTTTTATAATTATTTTTTAACATAATTTAACAAATTTTTACAATTGAATATTTTTACAATTAAGACACACAGTTGCATGCCTACATAATTTCTGTTACCTGTCTGGGCAGGTGTGCAATGAAACTACAATCACAAAAGTGGTGCACTCACACACGATAAAACAAAGTGTCGAAGGGAGAAAAATATGTATTTTCATATACACACCTCACAGGCTATCTCCAAAATGTCTGAAATTCAGTGACTGTTATAAGTTTTAAAAAGGGGAAGTGCATTAAGCAGAATCCTTTGACACAGCATGGAACACAGGAAAGACTCTTGTTTTCTACCAGGCTGGAACAAACCCCTTGTCCTTGCCGTTATTGCAGAAAAGGGTTTTTTACCTCTCTCCCATTCCCTGCTCGGACAAGACTGCAGGTTATTTGAATGTGTAGGTTATGTGAAGATTCATTTTTAAGGAACTGTAATTCTAAAGGAGCACAAGGTCATCCAAAAGGCAAGTTTTAGGCATGAAAATACAATACATTCTGTATGCAGGAAATATTCCAGCAATACTGTTGCAAAATACTGACAGGGTGTCAGTATTCTGTCTACACTTCGGTGAAGAGGAGGATTAATCTAATGTTTTCAGAAATATTTTATCTTTGATCTTTACAAAAATGTCAAGTAAAAGATTTCTTCTGAACTTTCTGCATTGTGCACCTCTGCAGTCCCAAAATTACAGTGTAATGCTTTCTACAAGCGATTAAAAAGTTTAGCAGTGTAGGGTTTTTAAAAGAAATGTTGCATGGTTTTACTATTATTCTTCAACCCCGATATCACCAAACACTTTCACATACGCCAGTTCCTTTGTCTAATTTGGCTAAAAGCTACTGGCTTTGTGAACAACCAGTCTCAGAGGGCATCACTTAAGAGGAAAAGTCATCCATAAGACAAGGCACAGTCTTGCCACTAATGCAAATTCCCTACAAATAAGGATATTTTAGTAAATGAAGGAGCTCCTCAATCCTCTGCTTTCACAGATCTTTGCACTTGACCTCTGACCTGAGGTTTAAAGTCTGGCCTAAAAATGCTACCCAGGGAAATCTTACAAAGACTCCTCAATAAGACTTAGAAAAATGAAAGCTTAAAACCTCAACAGCGAACAAAAGTCAACCAATGACAACGTCTGACAGCCACCGTCAATTCTGAAGTGATGCCTCTGTCATCCAACGACTCAAAGTATTGATTTCTCTCAGCATGAAAAAAGCTTAAGCCAATGAAATAGATATAGCATCATCCCCCCGATAATAGCCATCAAGGTTAACACCAGCAGAACACTTATCAAAGTATCTCTTCTATTTCTTCTTGTTTTAATGGACTGAACACAATGCAATGGCTTCTCGTCTCTTCAAACCCATGGTTTTCCAAACCTCATTTATCCACTTTTCCAATCTTTTATCTGATTTGAAGATTTAAAAGAATCTGAATCTAAATCAACTGTTTGTAATACAAATGGGGGTGGGGAGGAGTGATGAAAAAAACTGTCTTACACCAGACATTCCTGGGGTAAAAAAACCCCATGCATTTAAAATCACAACAGAAGGCTTAAAAAAACAAACATGCAGTTGACTTAGATCACACTAAACACAGACTGGTAAAACTATGGCCATGACCAGAAAAAAAAAAAATCTACCACAATCAATTTGGGTTAGTGATTAGAGAGAAATGCAAGGATCTCAAGAGACATATGGTTTTAATCTGTGCTGAGGCAACAGCTTTATTTTTTACCTTCAAGTCTCACAGAATTAAACTTTAGTAAACCCAAACAAACACTAGGCAACAGCACTTCCATGCAGATCGCATCTTTCAAATTTAGTACAGTAGGTAAATGAGACAAACTAACAAGAGTTCAACTGGATAAAAAAGTAGCTGACAGAATAAATAACTAGTGAAGAGCAGAGACAAATCACATCAGATTTATTGTGCAGTATCCATTAGTACCACAGACTTGCTTTCAACCTTTTTCTTTGATGCTTATCTAATTGATATTATTTGTGTTACAGTAGCACCCTTGGATCACAATCAAAGACAAACCTTAAGACAAACAAGAGCTCTCGCTCTTTGCTAGAAACTGGGATTTGCTACATTATTCCAATATTCTAACTCTCTAAGCATCACTATTGGCATAAACAATATGCAGAGCTAAATGTTCTTTTTGAACCCAAGAACACATTTCTTATTGTACATATGTCCAAACATTTTGCATTCGAAGCATGCACAAGGATAGACACTTTCCTCTATTCCTCTTCTGCAAGTCCAGTTTATGTCAGCAGTCCCTTCATAATGTTCTTCTTTAACATGGTCTAAGATTCTAAAAACAACATGCTTGGACAATAAATGTTAACATTCTCTGGGCCCACATCTTCCAAGTACAAGGCATTTTTCAAGCTAGAAAATAATCAAAGTATGATTCCCCTATGCTCTAGAAACAGTAAAGCTCAGCACTCCTGCACAGGTGGCTCCGTGTTCTCAGATCAGACATGAAGCAAAAGAGCCAATGAAGATCTTTTAAGCCATTCCCCGACTACACTGTACAACCTTGTGACATTCAACAGCTTCAACACCACCGCAGAGATTACTACTGTATTCACTAAGGAACTTCTAGTCCAATGCAACAAACAAATCAAGTCCATGAGCAACTTCTGGAACTGACAAATGTCCTTATTTATAAGGAACATCCACCCAGTCCAAAAAATGGAACATACACTTATATAATCTAAAGATTCACTATACATGCTTAGTGAGGGCCAAATTGAGGTTGCACTGCTCTGCTACTGCACAGCTGTTGGATACTTGGTTTAGCTATGTTTTCATATTGTCCTTTCTATGCAACTAAAGTTTTAAAAAGGAGGAAAAAATACCTTTCAATGAGGTGAAAACATATATACTTATACATAAGTCTTGAAGTAGGACAAATGCAAAGACTTCTATCAGTTCAACCACAACAAAGCAGATTTGATTGTTCCTTTGTAAACAGTAAAGATGTATGAGCAACTTGTTCCCACTGGAAGAGAATTACAGTATTTAGTTTCAGTCTCCAAAGGTGCAGTGGAGACTGCCTAGGGAACCATCCCAGTTCCATTTTCAATGCTCCCTAGATCTTCTTTCTGTCCTTTTTTTACCTGTAGGCTCTTTCTCATATTGCCCATGCAGACCACACCGTTTGTTCTTGCTGTTAGTACTTTACTCCAGCAATAGCATCAGGACTCTTCTTCCCCTCTGTACAGTATAAACACCAAACAGAAGTAGGCGAATAGTTACCATCCACCCCAGTGGTGGTGCTGTCAGCTCAGGAAACATTTGCCAAACAAGTCTTGCTGTGGCTCTCCATCCATTCCTCAAGATCTCGTGAAAATCTTCGTGCTACCAGCAGCCAGATGGCACATTTCCAATAAACCCCAACAAACAAAAGCTCTGAAATGTCCTCATTCAACAACTGTGACCACCACCCCTCCAACTGCCTTGTTCCACCGAGGCACATGAAGGCTTTCTACTACCTGTAAGGTAGGTACAAAGTAGTTCAGCAGTTTTGGCCCCAGCAGCCAAATAATTGCTTCCCTAGGATTCCGATTCCCAGACATCCTGCTGCCAGCACAGCCCTTTTACAACTTACAGCACCAAGACTTGGCACAGGAGTGACGCCTGAACAGATTGAAAGTCACATGCAGTTCAGATGGCACAGCTAAATCTTAAATGAAGGCTCTAGGAGCAGGTAACACACACTACTGAGCACTTCTGAACACCACAACTTACTAATTAAGAAGCCCTTAATGGTACTACATAAAAAGCAATATTTCACAAGTTTTGCATCAGATGAATTCTGAGACCTTTTTCATAATAGGAGCAAAAGGTACATTTCTGTAAGTGCAGAAACAATAACACCTCAAATAATGGAAAAAAAAGGAAATTCTCAATGAAATAAAAAAGAGGTTATTTTGGGGGGGGGGTTTTGTTTTTATTTGGAAACATTTTGTCAGCCTTCTTTTCCAAACAAACAAACAAAAAAAATCTAGATCTAAGTAATTCAACTCTGAGAGCACAAAGAATGGAAAAATTTAGCCGGAATGATTCAGACAAGCAGATAAACCAAAAGATAATTTGGAACCTTTTTACAAAATACCTCGTATCACTAGTACCACTACTATATAACATACCTCTGTTGTTTTGTTATTTATTGTTTGATATCCATGCTACATCACACTCACTCAATTTCCTTATAAATTTGCAAAACACATGCAAAGCAAATTCATTTCCAGCCAAAACCTCTTCATAAGCAGTTTCCAAGTTTATGTAAAGTTCCGGATTTCCAAAAGACAGAAAGATTAGCCCCTTGAGATATCCCTGCAGCCTGGGGTCTGCATTTCTGTTTCTATTTCTATTTTCTACATAGCTCCCCTCAGGCATTTTTCAGCTTTCCCTGTTTAGTGTCTTGGATTCAGAACACAACTCTGATTTTAATCCAGGAGTTTAAGAATGTATCAAAACATATCAATTCACGAACAAAGAACAGAGAAAGTACATTCATTCGCGATAACAAGCATTTAGGCATAACAGTTTCCTATCTTGCCATGACTGGTTGCGTGCCAATGACAAGCACATCTCTAATAAGCTTCAGTACTTTGGATACCAAGTTGGTTTCAGATCTAACTGGGCTCCTTAAGATGTCACTTATAAAGCTTAGTGAAAGAAAAAAAAAAAGAGAGAAAAAATTAAAAATTGTCGTTTGCCTTTCTCTAACTTTGTTCTGTACTCTGATAAGGGAATCAAAGGTATGTTTTGAAAGTAATCTACAGTTTAATAGAGGTCTAGTACTAGACATTAAGAACAAAGGGAAAAATACCATAAGCACATAGTAAGATCTCTGTCACCTGCCACTCTGCACCAGCAACACAAGAAGCTTTAAAAGCATTCTGGGCCACACCTTTTGTGAAACCTCCGCTGTGAAACATTGTGACATGAACACAAACTCATGACCCAAAAGGTAACTCATCTGTCCTTCACCAGCTCCTATCATGGTAGCTCCAACAGCTAATTTAGTGGACTTGATATCTCACAGTTCAGGACCTTTTCAGCCTCTCACAGTGGAGAATGATCACCTTGCCTGGTATATATCCTTGAGCAACATTGCTAAATAGGGCAAACTTGTCTGCTGGCGAAGTATTTCCTTCCCACACACTGAAAAAAACCCTTTAGTCTCTGCCATTAAGTCACTGCACCTTCATCTGTACCTGCAGAAATACTTTAAATATTTGTTAATGAAAAGTACTAAGGGTGGGGTTTGGTTTGGGGTTTTTTGGGTCAAGAGAAATCTCAATTACTATGAGAGAATCTGTTAAAAGAAGGATTATATGGCATTTTATTCAAAAGTCTATTCAAAAATAACACATTAACTTCTGCCAATACTGCCAAGTTTCTAATTTACATTCCAAACTTGCTATTTACCTTATCGTAAATTAAGATTTTGAGAGGCTTATTCTTGCAGGACTAAGTATTTTAAAAGCAGGATATTTTGATTAAGTTGATTATGAAATGGCAAAGACTGGGAAAAAAAAATCCAGAGGCAAATCAGAAGGATTTTTAAAATATGGTCTATATCATTTTTTTATAGCAGGTATTCTTTAAAATCATTCCTAGCCACTTAGTTTGGAAACATTTTAAGCAGTCACAATCCCAGCTTTAGCTTAACCTCTGCCTTATCTTAAAGCCTCCTTTCAGAATTCCTGTAGCATCAAACTATGAAAAGCAAACTATTTTAACTTTATTTTTTCCCCTCTCCTTTTTTTTTCAGTGGCCTACGTTTTGTGTTTCATTCCAGCCAGTGTACGAGATTTGTTCCTTTGTTATTGGTTTTCATGCATTAAGGTAACCCAATTTTGGAATTTCAGAACAGCATAAGATGTGCACAAATAGGTTTTGGGTTTAATTAACATTTTTTACTCAGAAAAAGTTCTACCAGCCTTGGAAGGCTGATATTCAGCTCTAAAAATCGTTGGAGGAGTATAATTTAATTTCTTTTTAGAATTGTGTGACTTTCTTATCCATAAAAAGACAGCTTTTGAAATATTCTGATTATTCAAAGCATTAGAAGACAACAGCCTCTGCTTTAATTTTCAACAGTCTCAATTTAAAAACACTCATTCATACAACTCTTGGACACTTATACTTAGCAATATGGAACAAAGACCAAAAATACTTCATAAAAATTGCTTTAAATTTTTTTATTTTTCTGGCTCTCTTACTGTAAATGAAAAAAACCACAATGAGGCAAGAGACGATGATGCAATTACCACAGATGCTCCCTTCGGAGAAATGAAGAACTATGTAGCACCAAGCAGTTTCTGCTGGTATCATCCTTGATGTTGTCAACTTTAATTAAAAAAAAAAGGGGGGGGAGATAATACTCCCTAAATATATTCATTTATCTTTACAGATGAAGAACATGTAAGATCCACTTCATGAGTTTTCTGCTTATTTCTCATTTCCACATTAAACACCAGAACCTGAGAAACGTCCTATTCCAAGGCTCTAACGTTCTTACTGAGTTTTGATTTTGTCTTTGCTTCAGTTCAACATGCAAGGCTTTTCTGTCTGGTTGGTTGGGGTTTTTTTTAAAACGGTATGAGGGTGATTTCATAGTACCCCTCAATAATAGTTATCAGCATTTGCTACTAACAGCTGAACTCGTGGATGTTGGCGTAATGGCACAAAGCAGATTACACATCACAACTGCACAAATCCTGCTTAACTAGATTTCACTAATTGACTTTAATTCAGTGTAAAATAATAAATTCAATATTCAGAGCTTGTTCTGTTAAGAGCACAACAGCTATGCAGGATAAATAAGGCAGAACAAAATCAGTGCATTTTTAAAACACAAATCTGAGATTTGGTACGAATTACAGTTCGCTCGTTAACATTATAAGCACTGAAAGAAAGTACAGTGACTAATCAAAATCACCAGCTTCCACCAGGCGTGCACAGAAATGAAAGAAACTACTGAAATTACATAAAGCATTATATAAAACACATGTAAGTGACAGTTACTGGACATACCAAAGAGCCGTGTAACAAGATTTCTCACACGCTTAAACAGCTTCAGTTACACTCTAGCCAATAACCTACTTCTGTCTACTTCTAATATTCCAAATTTCTGAACAACTTCAAAAAACTATGACTCAAAAGTAACCCAAGAATATTCCTCTCTCCTCTCATATCGACCATATGAAATTGCTTTGCAAAACAGTGTTGGTCCAGTGCCAGGAGGAGTGATGCTGCTTCAAGGCTATCAACAGCTGCTTAGAAATGAGATATTTGGGGTTTGTAACAGGCAGTGAAGGAAAAAATAAGTAACAGTATTTTAGAAGTCAGAATATCCGATTTTTTTTTTTTTGTTCTGTAAATGTTTAACACATTGGGACTAATGGAATCACAATGCAGGGATGTCTGCAGGTGGCCCACGGTCCCCCTGGGGCTGAGGGGCCAGCACGGTGCCAGCACAGCTGAGGATGACCCTGTCCCTGCTGGTGGCAGTGGAGAGAGGCCAGAACTCACCTCTTCCAAATCCTACCTGTAGCCACCACCTTGCTGTGGGCTCCCTGATGATTCCCAAACCCCCCCAGACCTGACCCTGTGGCCCTTACTGTGGGGAGTCTGTGCTGGGCTTGGACAGCCCCTCCCCAGGCCTGCCCTGCACTTCCCACGGTGGATGGAGGTTGGAGATGCTTGGTGAGGTCCTGCCCCCAAGTTACCCCTCTGCAGGGCACTGCAAGCCCTCGTGGCACACTGACAGCGGGTTGTATGTCTCTGGTCCCAAGTTATGGCAACATTTGTTTCACAACTGCTATAGATAAAACAGTGATCTATCCAATAACTTGAGTATTTTGTTTGCTTTGTCACCTCCCTTATATACTTCCTAGGCAAGAATTGGCATCAGTCATGAAAGATGGAATTTCCAATTGTTCTAAGAGCAACAGACAATCCAGGATAGCTCTACAAGATTTAAATCTCAAGTTTCTGCAAGGGTAGACAGGGACAATGACTGAAGGAGCACAAACATCTCAAAATCCAATATGCCCAAACTTTGGCATTACTACTTACACTCAGAGTTTGCTCCAACAAATCTTTTACAAAAAAAAGCCCAGTATATTTGCACTAGGACAAAAAGGGAAAAAACGTGGAATGACAACCAAAGCACTTGCACTGCTCATCATCACAGTCGCTATCATGCCCTTGCAACCCCTACTTCCAAGAGATATCTAAATCTTTTCTTCTAAGATGGCCACAAATCTTTGAAGATGGATTTTCCAAAAACTGAATTAACAACAGGGGGTTAGAAATGTGAACAGGAAACAGGTGAGTGGGAAGAGTGGTGAGAGAAGTAACAGGAAACATTATCACATGTGAAACAGAATAGTGAGGACAACTTGGTTTTCTGATTAAGGATTGGCTCTGCCACTCTCAGTTGGACTTCAGATTAACAGTGAAATCTAGAGGTCTCTAGGTCACTTGGCAGCTTCCCCAACACAGTGATCACCTGAAAAGCGACTTAACTGCCTAAGAGATCTTTCCTTTTCATGACCTAAGACCATCTCAAAGAAATTGGCTCAGTTTTCTCCTATTTAGGTCCAAGAGAAAAATCAGTAGGTGGACTCATTCTGTAAACATTTACAGATTAAGGTGAAGCAGGAAGAAAAGTATTCCAAAAACATCTATTATAGTGATTCCCATTTAAAAACAAATACAGGAAAGTTACGACAAAAAGCTGAACTGCAAAGCAGTGGGATCCAAGTGACAAAGTGAAAGGACCTTTCAGTTCACATTAAGAATTCTGATTAGTGCAATCTTGTTCCCTTTCCTGGAAAGCTGTATAGGTCCACTCAGAAATACAAGGCTACCTTTATAAAAGATCAGGAATGTCACCCTTGGCTGGATGTGGCCATACAGCTTTCCACCACTTCCCTCTCTGGATCCCAGACAGACTTCAAGCCCCATTTACTACAAAATAAAGATAACTCTATAAATTTAATTGTAAAATCCTTGTTTAAACAATTACTTTTCAACCATCACTCATGGAGGTATTTATTTCAGCACAGTCACTATATTTTGTATTCAAAACAGAGCATTCTCAATGAAAGACTGAAGTTTTTAATGGAATGAGAAATAATACAGGATAAACTCTTACACTAGATGCAACATTTTCTGCGGTTTCATCCTTACTTCCAATAAGATGCCAGTAAATGAAAGAGAAAAATACTCTATGCAAGAAATACATCTAACAGTAAAAATCTTAACTGTAAGCACTTTCAGGCTCTACTGACAAATGACTTCAAACATTTTCTACACACCTCAGCATCTCGATGCATATGTTGCACCAAAGTTGATTTTCCTAAGTCACCTTCATGAATATAAAAAAAATAAACCTGCATGTATCAACTGTGCCATGCCTCAATCAGGAGACTGCATTAACTACAGAATGAGACTGTTCACACTACGATTTTAGTCCAAACAAGAGAATGACCAGGGTAACAACAGCTTACATAATCAAGAAGCTGTAAGTCAAGACAAGTAGCTGCTCAAAATATGGACTAGACTTTCAATGAGTGACTTTTACAGGGTCAGGTATGCCATATCTTTTAGGCAAATCCAAATCTGCTTTGGGGTTGCAAATAAATCTACTTGTTCTGCTTTTCTGTTCTAGAAATACCAGTGTGCAAGTGCTTGGATAAATCATCCAGATAAAAAGCAGACTTTACTTTGCAAAGCTGGTAAGGGTCAGAGTTTTAAAAATAAAATCTTTTGGAGGACATACGCAAAACTACATTCAGTTATAGACAGTAGTTTAGTGGGTCAGTAAATGAAAGCATATTGCAGGTACACAAAGTTTAGGTGGTTTGTTTTCGTACATGCAGCTGAAGAGTGAGCTGTCTTCATAAAGCCACTTCTAAATTTTCATTTCGATCACCAGCCACGACAAAAAAAGAATATAAATATTTTTTTAAAGTTACACAAATAATGACATCCTAATACCTGTATGCATCAGTCTACCCCAGTAACTTCAGAGCTGCAGAGGTTTCACATGAAATCACATATATTCAAGTGGGATGGGCTTTAACCCAACAGCTCGAACTCAGGTCATTCATAAACAATATTTGCAACTTGGGTGCTTTTGCCAGAAAAGTAAAACAAACATGCAGAGACAGCGCTAGAATATAGGGAATTATTTCACAGTTTTCTGACCTCTTTCTTCAATTCCTGTTATAAACAAGCTTTTTACATAAAGGCAGTAATTTTGAAAATGAAATTCTATTTAAGAGATATTCAAGACTACTGCCAAAAAGAGTGTCAAATACAACTGGACTAGAAAAGATAATATGTTGAATCAAAAGCTAACACCCAATTTGCAATCAGATGCATATTTCATCCTTAATGAAGGCCTGAAGAGTTCACTTTATTCTGGATGCAGGTATCAAAGCAGATCTCACAAAGCAACATAGGCGCATCATCTAAGGATCTTTTTCACATTAAGAATCCTATTAGAAGGAAAACACTAAAGGGTAATTGAATTTCCCTCAGTTATCTTCATCTCTGTCAGCTCCTGCTACAATAACTTACTCTCCAGAGCAGAGATAACTCAATTCTGTCCAGCAAGCATATGTTATGAATCTCCAAAGCAAACTTGTCTAAATCATTCTGGTCTGCTATCAAGGTTGGCTGTAGATATGAACTCTGACAGAAAGCAAACAAATTTATTTTTATCTTTTAAATAATTCGCTTCCCTGTGCCTTGATGGAAGAATCTAAAGACACAAATGTTTCCACTAATTCTGGAATTATAAAGACTGGTTCACCATTGATTCACCATTCTGTTTTATCAGAAACAAACAAAAAAAAAAGCGCGTTAGTGCAGTTTCAGGTTTCTGTCTGCATAAAAACTAAACTATCATCTCATGCTGTAATTGACATTTTTTCCAAATGTTTTTGATATTTATGTTTTCACCTTCAGTGGAAATATTGACTGTACAAATAATAACAAAAAAGTATACTCTAACTTTTTATTGCATCGAAGCTCTTAAAACATCCGTAAGCACAAATTCTCCACTCACATAAGTAAACCACTTTGATTTAAAAAGTCACGTTTTTAGGAAGGTATAAGGACTTACCTAGACCAACATCAGAAAAGCAAAACAAAAAGCAGCCAAAAGATGAGTAAATTACAAGAATCAGAAGAGTTAATTCCAGAAGGACAGAAGAAAAAAAATAGCAGATAAGGGTCTGGTCAAACTAACGTTAACTGTACAATTCCTGTCAGTTTGTGGTTGTTTTGGGCTGTTCATAGTACATGTAAAAAACAGTCTGAAGAATGAGTGAATAATTGAATTGACAAAGATCCCTGCTGATACTCAGCTACTCAGCTGTACAGTCACGAAGGAAATGTGAGGAACTGCAGGGGAAGCTTGGAAGACCAAGCCTTCTTAATAAAACAGCACAGGAACCTCAGTTTAGATAAAGAAAAATAGAAAATAATCTAATTTGAGATATGAGGCACACTGAGTTCACCTTTATCTTCACTCCTTTATGCCATAATGAGATGGCATCATCAATGACAAATAGTCCTATGAAGCCACCAGCTCAGAACAGGATAATCAGCAAGCACACAGGAATCAAGTAAAGAGAAACACTGGGAAGAGAACAACACAAACATTGTGTATTTATAAATTCTTGGTGTGTTGACATCCGGAATGCTGGCTGTGGTTTTGGGTCTTCCATCAGGAAAGATATGACAGTATGATAGAAGTGAGAAGCGTTTTGGAAGGATTCAGAACTGGAATCACTGCCATAGAAGAAACAACTACATAACAGCAGGATTTTTTAGGGTGGAGGAAAAAAGAGACAACTCAGGAGCAATAGGAGACTTCTGTAAAATCATGTGGTATTAAGGACCCTTTCTGGGTGAGTTTGCATGAATGGGTTTTAACAGACTCTTACAACAGTAGATAGAGAGAGTCACCAGGAAAAAGCAAGCCAAAGAGATACTGAGTAGGTTGTATGTGGAAGTTTCCAGGAGCTGGTAAACCAGGGACTGGCAGTCCTGTTAAACCTGTAAAACTTGACCAAATCAGAACACCGCAGGACTGCTGCATCTGTATACCATCACCACTAGCACACGAGTACCAGCAGCAGCTTGTACAACTCTGACAACACCCAAGAGAGTGACGGCTACTCTGTGCAAACAAGGAATACAGGATATATAACCCCATAAGGCAAAGGACCTTCTGCAGCTATTGGAATAAACTCCCTGTTGGAGTCAGCCTCCCAACTGTAAGCATTTATTGTAGTTATCTGCTATTACAAGCAAGAGCTTTATTCTACTAATGATAACAATCTAATGAACAGAAGGCATTCTAAGAAACACTGGTTGTGATCCACGTCTCCCAGCCAACCTGACTCAGTACCAGGGAAAAGGCATTTCACAACACAAGAACAAAAGTAAGATGCCAGTCCAATTACCATTCAACTCAGAGTACCTCTTAGCAAAAGCCTATGTGGATTCAAAGTTTTACAGGGCTAATAGGGGAGTAATTCCTGAAGGGGTAACTCATTTCTTGCTGGCAAGCAGGAATCAGAAGTCACTTCCAATTGCAGAAGAGTAGGTGGGTATTTCTGGGAAAATGTTACTACGTTTGCACTTTTAATAAACTTCTTTAAGTATCCACAGTTTAAGACAGGATAATAGGCTTGACAATGGACTTATCAATGTGATTCAGTCTTGCTCATCCATGTCACAGTAGGAATCAATCTTTCAAGAACAGACACAGAGCAGAGCTGCCTTAAGATGATCTAGAGTACACAGACACCACCTTAAAAGAAAAAAACTTAGAAGAATAAAACCCATTTAGTCTATTGAACTAAAATGAGGAGATTGCTAAATACTGGATTAAAAAAAAAGTAAAAATAAGAAAAACTAAAGAAAAAAAGACCCGTGAAGCCCAAAGATAATAAACACAAAATAACAAAAAATATATTCTAAATACAAGCAAAAATAAATTAGAGTTTACAATTGAGCAGAACATTTAAGTCCAATCTACTAGTTGAGATACTGAGAAAAAACACCTTTGGGTATACAGACGCTGAAGATCTTCTGGGACCTTGTCAGCACCAATATCAGAATTATTTTAATATAATGTCTTTCTCATTTAGACCAAACCAATTTAAAATAAAACACCTAGGAGAGATGTGTACTGTCACCAGTGCCTTTTCTTCAAAGCTGAACAATTCCTAACACTTTTGTTAAAAAGGTATATAAGCAATGTAAGTTATCTTTTTCAGAAGAAAATCTCCAATCAAGCACAATAGGATATTTGCTTTGTTACTGCTAGAAAATTACATTCTCTGTACGCTGTATTACTTCAGTCAGGAGTACTTT
The DNA here is from genome assembly GCA_013396775.1 of Cephalopterus ornatus. Classification (NCBI taxonomy): domain Eukaryota; kingdom Metazoa; phylum Chordata; class Aves; order Passeriformes; family Cotingidae; genus Cephalopterus; species Cephalopterus ornatus. The sequence goes on from VZRE01001189.1 coordinate 408,702, forward strand.
AGAATTATTGTCTGGTGTAAGTTACCACAAAAATCTGTACAAGAATAACAAACAAGGTAAAAAATACTGATTTATTTTTCATGAATAGGTGAGAACAACAACATTTCTAATGGGATCATCTAATCTGAGGCAAGAAATCTGGCTTAGTTTTAATATTGTGTGAATAAAAAAATGCAGAAAAACACGGAAAATGTTTTTATAGACAACACAAGAACTATATAAAAAGATACAGTATTAGGGCTTCAAAGGAAACAAATTACATCCATCAGAAGGCTTTTTAAAGACAAAAAAAGTGCTGGAATGGTGAAGCTGTAGAGAAAGAAGGCTGTAAGAAAATGGGATTCTTCAGTAAGTCTGTCCAAAGGAGAAGAACAGAATATGTCAACTCTAGCATGTTAATTTTAAAAACAGGATGAAGCAGGTCAAAAGAGTTCAAGGAAAAATTGCATAAAGCCATAAAAGGCGGCAATAAATTATTTTTCAAACAAATCAGGAGCAGTAAGCCTATTAAGGTGTCTCTGTAGAGCTAACAGAAGATCAAAGGGTAAAAAGAGCTCTTGGAACACATGACCACCACAGAAAAGGGCTAGCAGTCAAGTTACAAAAGAAAGTTGACAAGAGACCAAGTGCTAGGACAAGACAATATTCACTAAGGTGATCTAGAAGAACTCTAGGATGAACACAGCTGAGTCAAAGCTGCAGTGTTCTTGTTCAAAGTGTCTCAGCGACAGGAGAGTGAAATACGCCAAATGGACTCTGGAAGACACCAGGGAACCACACGGCACTAAGTGTGAAATTTCTAAAAGGCCAACTCATAGCTGTGTTTAAAGCAAAAATCCAACAAAGGAATAAACGCACTGGCAAGACTCCTCATTGCTTTTGTAAAGGGGAATCATGCTTCATTAGATTTCTTTCAACAAGCCACTTGAGACACACACAAGAGATATTCAGCTCATGAAGTCCACTGAATGCCAGAAAGGTATTTAAAGAAAGGCAGGATGAGGTAGGGCATACAGGAACATCCTTATGTTGAAGTTAAGATGCACTGCCACAGCAAAAAGTAAGTTCAAAAAGGAATGCCTGCTCCCAGTCTGGCAGAAGACAGATCACAGCAGAAGCCTCCAGTGCTGTTCTCCAGTTTCCTAATTACCTGATTTTCTTCATGGCTATGATGTTCCAATTCAGTCATTGAAGTAGCAGGGCAAAATTAAATAAGAGATAATTTATTATTATTATTTATTATTTATAATATTAAGATAATATAAAAGATAATTCCTGGTTACAGGAACTGAGTTTTTGGCTCCTTCAGTCAGAGATTTTTTTTTTTTTTAGGTTTTCAGGATCTACAAATGCTAAAACAAACAAGAATTCCACAGCCCGGTCTTCTAAGACTTCCAGAGCTATGGAGAGTAAATTTAACTTATTGATACTTTCTAGCAAAAATACCCATCTGTAACAGTACTTACAAGAGGGGATTAAAAGTTTTTAAAACAAAGAAATGTTTATCAGTCACAGAAAAGTAAATAGATGTGTTAAATACACTAAAGGAGTGAAAAAGGCCATAAAAAGTTGAAATCTCATATACTGTACAGAAAAGACTCATATCTCCATGAGGTTCCTGGGTATTTTTTCAAATTACACTCAGTATGTAAATGAAATATCTCACACATCATAAAATACGAAAGAATCTCAACAAGCTACTGCTAAACACTAAGCATTAATTATAATGCAATAAACTTCGTAAGCATCAGAAAAATAAGAATATATTTTTTAACACGAAATACCTACAGATATAAATCTATTTAGTTTCCATATTCAATATGATTTGAACAGCTCAATAATACTTTGATACTAATTAGATTTAATCCTTCACACAGTTTGTCTCATAACTGGTAAAAAATACTATCCAAAAAATGGTCATGAAGATAACATCACTCATTGTTTCACCAGAGAAGTCCATAGGAGAGAGTATTCCTAAAGCGAATTTTCTTTCACGATGCTTTAGAAACAATACTACCATATCACAGAACGGTTTGGGCTGGAAGGGACCTCAAAGATCACCTAGTTTCAAGCCCCCTGCCAAGGGCAGAAACACCTTTCACTAGGCCAGGTTGCTCAAAGCTCCGTCCAACCCGGTCGGGAACATTTCCCAGGATGGGGCACCCACAGCTTCTCTGGGCAACCTGTTCCAGTGCCTCACCACTGAGTAAATAATCTCTTCCTAATATCTAATCTAAACCCACACTCTTTCAGTTTGAAGCTATCACCCCTTGTCCTATTACTACATTCCTGGGGAAAAAGGCCCTCTCCAGCTCTCTGGTAGCCCCCTTCAGCTACTGGAAGACCACAATAAGGTCACTCTGGAGTTCTCTTCTTCAGAGAAAGGACAACTCTTAGACATACTTCTGTAATGTATTTTGATTTAAAATTGAGGTATAACAAAAAGAGATGTCTCAGCATTCCAGTGCGATTTTTCATTCCTTCTGCTCCAGCTGTTTATTAAAGCATAGCAAAGGAGAAACCACAATTTTTTCACTCCTTCTGTCATAATTAGGCAATATTTTATCCCAACACTTGCCAGAGCATAGGGAAAATGTTATAACGTTCAAATAGAAAAAGAATTTCTTGTTTCAGTACCCTTTGGTTCATATGAGACAATCCTAAAAACTGCCACCTCAGGATCATGAGAAACTTAATCTTCTAGTTCGGGACTTGCCAGCATACTGCAGTGAAACAAAATTGGTTAATCCTCCAATGGAAAAACATATTTTTCTATGCTCAGTGCTCTGTGAAGCATTTTTAATACCTCGAAACGTGTTTAGAAATTAGAATGTTTTTCTTCCTTCTACCAACAGACAGATGGTGCTATAAGCCTTGAAGGGCCCAATGCAAAGGGGCAGCACTTATTTAAAAATTTAAATTTGAGAGAGCTAAGCCTGTCCATAACAAAATGTGTAAAGTCTTATTTTTCTGTCAGGGTACATCTAACTTCCTTTGTGTTGCCTCATCACATTTTTGCAATCTTATGGACACCTTTTGGTGTCCTATACAGGACCTACAACTCACACTACCCGTTATCTCCACATGCTCTGTGAAGAACCGTTGCTGCTGACCCACTCTACTGGAGAGAATAACCACTGAAAGCACAAAATCTTTTGTTGTAATAAATAAGGACACCACCAGTAAGTGTGCTGAATAACACTTCATGTAAAAGGACGCTGTAAGAGTCAGAGAAAGATTTTTCTGATGCATAGGTTCTGCAATAAAGCAACTTTTGTTAAAAACATTGGAAAAGTAAGAAGAATATGGACCCATTCAAGGATTAAAACTTTCTTTCCCACAGTAACTGTTACATATGGAAGTAATGATCATCTATGGAAACTACAAATACACCAAACACCTTTTCATAATTCTTTCAAGGGCTCTCAAACGTTCCCTCTGGCTTATGGGTATTCTGCCACAATTGATTTCAGTTACTTCCTCTGACTCAAATAACGTATTCCAACATTTAACACTTAAGTACACCGAAGGGGAAAAGATGCAGAACACAGAAGATTATCCATCAGGGGAAGCGCTGAATTTTGTTTTCTGCCAAGGAAACAAAAAGCAAATAGCTACATTCAGGTCACTGTTGGAACGCTTGCCTAGCCTTGCATCTTCCCTCTGTCAAGGCAGTATGAGGATTAAGATTCGTTTCTCAGCATGAGCCATGAAGTAAAACATTCCGCTTATTGCCCCAGCCTATAAATTGACACCGAATAGGAATTAAAACTGTGAGGAAGTCCAAGTCTTCCGCATGAAAAAACATAACTGAGCACAAAAGGGCAACAAATTTTACAGCAGCTGGAAATGCTAGATTTAATTATTGAAGAGAAATCATGCAGAGAAGTTAGCTGCCTAGCGTGATTTATAACAAATGCAAAGGGAAAGTCATGTGAAATTCTCAGTTAATCAACAGAAACAGCCAATAACAAGAATGCCAGCACTTCATACTTCTAGAGGTGATGAGAATCTGAAATAAATAAGACCAAGAATTCAAGGGAATGAAACCACGCAATTTTTTTTTTTAAGAAGACACTTTGAGGAGGCAGGTTAGTTTGTAAATTACAGTAGCAGTTACATTTCACTGAAAAAATTACCAAAGGATCTGTTTTCCTCAGAATGAAGAATCCTTGTCCACCCATTATACAAAGTTTTCTGAATATTATATTGCATTCACCGCTGCTCCTCTACACACACCACGATGTGCAACATCATGAATAGTTTTGTATTGTAGATTTTCCCCCATTGTCCTGTTTCTTCATGTGAATCTTACAGATGAAAAAAAAAAAACCATGTTGCTAGAACATTCATCAAAAAATACTTTACACAAGCACTAAGATATGGTATATCACAGGTTTTTGACAAAATCCAGTGGTGCCATTCAATAGTAAACTAAACCTTCACTAGAAAAATGAAAACACTGATGCTTTAACAGTCCAGGCCTAAAACCCTTTCAGGTTTACTTATTTAAAATTCTATAAATATGTATATTCACCTACAAACACCCAAAGAGATTTATATAAGACAGAAGGCATATCCAAGGCAATGGGCACTCCTGTCATAAATTATAAAATAAAGTCAATTAGAGTAAAAAATTCCCTCCCCCTCGTCACACCAAATCCAATTATTCCCATAGGCCTGGGTCTGCAGCAGGCTGCACACATAATCTAAGTGCGAATCACCACATTTTTCAAGGTCATTTCCAGAAAACAATCTGGGTGGTAGCATGAAACCAGTTGTTGGAATTCAGGCATAAAGAGGTTCCTCTTCAGGATTTTCAGGTCTACCAAACACTGGGTGAGATTTTGAAAAATGCCTACGAGATATGAGCACATAAATCCCAGGGACAACGGCAAAATTTAAGGTTATAAGGGTTATAAGTTATATTAGGAATGCTCACATTTCCACATTCACTGTAAAAACGTGTTTCACTGCCACTTCACTAGAGAAATGAGTGGAATATTGCTTCATCAGGCTTCTTTGAGGTTCAATCACACTGTAAAACGGGTAAGTATGTCTCAGGTCTCCTTATGACCTCCCCATATGTCCACTTTCATAGATGTAACTACTTATAGAGGTAGTGGAGAACCCATAGGTGAAGAAACAATTAGGAAAAAAAAATTAAAATAAAAAGGCTGGCCTTTATATAATGCCATAGAAAAATCTCTCACAAACAATCCTTCACCTCCAGAACAATTTTTTTGGGTTTTTGTGTTGTGTTTTTTTTTTTTTTTTAACAATACCAGCTTAGAATAAAGACAGTATAACTGGTTTGCTCATAATTTGTTACATTACTTACATTATGTCCTGTTATGAAAAGGAGAGGCCTGGCACCAAAGTGAAAGACTTTTTTTTGTCTTTGTCCAGGCTGCTGAGTTATAGGGTAGAGCCCTCCGGAGAGGGTGGAAAATTGCATGAGCTTCCCACAAAGGAAGCAGAGCACCTCCAGCTTGAAGGAGCTTCTGGAATGCAGGACTGCAAAGGAGGGGTTTGCACTGCAAACAGAGGCAAAGACTCCTGATGAAAAGGAAGAAACAGAAAAATAGCCAAGACAATGACAGATGCTCTTCTTGCTATCAATCAGACACAGAAGTAGTGGATGGATTTTGCTGCTGTTCAAGACACTTTACGTGAGGTTTCTGAAAGAGAGAGCATTGCCATGAGAAGTTACAAGGAGAAAAGATTTCTTTTCAAATCCTTTTAGCCTAAATCTATCTCACTCAGGGTTTACTGCACACCTAAAGTTATAGCACTAACTGGAACAGCAGCCAAAAAAAAAACCCCAAACCCAAAACTATCCTTGCTTTAGAGATTCTTCTTGTGCTTTTGTCATCCTACTTTATTGAAAGGGTTCCTCTCAATGTTCTGACCAACACAGGGTCCCACCACGTGGACACGTGGCAAAGCCCAAAGAGACCTTATCCAGCAAAGTTTGCACATGCTGAATTTTCTGCTGTTTCTTTGTCTCCTCCTGGCTATGAAAGAATTGATAGGTGGACATTTCTCAATCCATTTCTGGAAGAAAAACATCTGTCCTGTACTTGCAATGAATTAAGAACCAAAAAGGAGTGGTATCTTTCCCTCTGGACCCTGTGCAACTTTTAAAATGTCACCTGACAAATAATTTCTTGCATCACGTTCCTCAAGTGCAGTGTTCAGCACAGCAGTGCCTTTCCTATATTACCTATTTTCCTAGGTTTTTCTGTCCTCTTACAGTGACCATCTTTTCCCCATTTATGACCAAATACTATCCAATAATACTTAAGTACAGAACCTGGGTCAGAAGCTTGTCCAAATTTTCCATCACTTCCTGCTGTGTCTGTGGCTGAAATAACAGACTTCAGTTTTAAATGATGACAAGATAATTTGCCTTCTACTTTCAAGCTGCCCTTGTACTATGGTTTCCAAAATCTGACACATGTATTGCAAGGTTCATCATCCTTGTCATGACTTTTAGAAATGGAGAATTAAAGCCAGGTAGCAATAAACTTAACAGATCTTAAAAAGAAAATTGGAAGTTGGAATTTTGCTGACCCAATGTTATCATATGTGATATGAAACACCAGACATGCAAGTCTGAATAAAAATGAAAAATGGGTAATGGTCCTTTCCTCATTCTCATCTGTCTCTGATCTTTATCCCTCACTCAACCAGCTTCATCTCCATTCTCCCCATAGCTCAGGTGGTAAAGTTTTCTTCTGATCTGAAACCACAAATGCTTGTCCCAATAATTTAAAAAAAAACAAAAAACAAACAAACACAAACAAATCCCAGCAGCTTTGCAACTACCAATTACTGGAATCACAAAATGTTTTTAAATGTGATCAAACCCACATTTGCACACACCATTCTTTAGAGCTACATGTTATAGGATCACTCTATTTTCCAAGAAATTGTTTAATCTTTTTGTTGTACACAGGATCTGCTCACTTTCTTCAGTTATCATGTCTTAAGACATGATTGGTGCAAAATATTTGCATCAAATGTTAAAATTGGAAGAACTCACAGCATAAAAATCACAACACTATTAAAGACATGACTTCTGGTTAGGGAAGTCTCTGAGCTGCATATCTCTGCATGATGAGACAGAATTTATGAAAGTACAGCCTATTTGCCTCCTTTCACAACTGCTCTTTTCCAAATGCACGCCACAGGCAGACAGGATATTTCATTCAATGGACTGAGCCCGCAGACTCTCTTTCATGACTGGGAGAATACCATCTTTATTCCAACTCATTTCTCAAGAACAGATGGAAGATGAAGCAGCAAACCCAGGAGAAGCATGTTTGCAGGTGACCAAATCACACCAGTCAGGCTAGCCAAAACAGTCTGTAGCTTAGGGTTTATCATCTGCTACTCTGCTTCCTTACAGCTCCTCAAATGGAGAAATAAATCAGATCAATTGTTTCAAAGACCTTTTGCTCTTATTTGCAAGTCCCACCTGTCACATTCCTGTAAGTGTGTCCTGACATGAGTGCTAAGACCAAAACAGGGGTATCAACACGGACACCCTTTCATGCAATGGGGACACACCTGCCAATTGCACACACAGCATGTCAGCAGCCCAACACAGCACAGATCCATCCCCATCAAGTGATGGAATGGCTCTGGTCTAGTCGAGTGGCAGATGAATTTCTGGGCATGACAGAAGAATGCCAACTTTTCTATAGCCTGAAGCACCACTTTAAAAGGCTATGAGAAATAACACGGCCAGAAGGTATCACGGGCTGAAACAAGTCCAGCACACTTGACAGGATGTGTGAAACGCAGACCATGCCATGGATGGATGGAACACAGTACACCAGAATTTCTGATTGTTAATGTGGTACCTGCACATTCAGATGGATATGACTAACCATTCCCCCTTCCACAAAGAAACACAACACTGACTGAAGTCTGCCAGACATCAGTAACCCTAACCTCATGAGACACCAGGTTTGTTGTTTAAGCATTTGGTGGAATCCAAGCTGCATATCCTCAGTTTTTACACCTGCAGAAGTCATTCTGGATCAAGGTTTTTCCAAGACAGTAACAAAACTAAACTGGATAAACAGATTGCTGCTATTTTAGTATGCTAGTTTCCATTTAAGTTCCACCTGATGAGTTAAACTTCTTGAGCCACCATACTAAGATAGCACAGATCCAAACCAGCATCAACTGAAAGTATTAGCCAACTTTCACCCTAGAGAGTTGTCACAGCAAAACTCAGAGCTTTATTAAAAATGTAAATTTTTAATAAAAAAATTTCTTCCAGATATCATAAAAGGTGTCTTGAAACTGAAACAGGGCTAACAGTGAAGTTGTCACGAAGAACTGGATTCGCTGATAGCCTGTATTTACATGACAGCACCCTTTACTTCTCACATGTTTTCTCCATGCCCACACCCCCCCTTTGCAAATAGTTTGCATGTGAAGAAAAAAAGTGGGCTGTTCATCTAATCAATAATGCCATGTCATGCATGGAGCTTCTGCATAAATCCAGAGCAAAAAGATGTCAAGCCTGTCCCACTCCAGTGATTATCAGGCAACGAAGTAAAAAGATGCACTTTTCATCTCCACAGGACTGTCGCCAAACCCTTGATGTAATAAATGAAACATGCCTGCTATTTCACCATTGCAAAATGGTACTGTAGATATCTTACAACATCTCTGTTTGCAGGAGGGGGTAACTAGCTCTAGATGAAGTGCAGATATGTTATTAAACAACGCACAGCTTGAATCCTGGGGCCAACACAGATGACCTTTAGAACATAAGCACTGTCTAAGCCAAATATGCTTTCATCTTTGGGGAGTATTTTTTCAAGTAGAGATTTAAGAGAAAAACAGTTAAGAAATACGTTAAGCACAAATGTGCCTTCAATCCCTTAATGCTTCATTTTAAAAACAAAACCACAAGTAGTATCACATGTCAGAAGAAAGACTAAGTACCCTCTAAGCAGAATATTAGTGAATTTAATGAGATTTAGTTTTATTTTCATTTAGCCCAATAATTAAAGCACAGAGAAACGATATGTAATGTAACTGAGATCCAAAATTGGAGGTATGACCAAAGTGATTCAGAAAAAAAGGCTTGTATTTTTATTACAAATAATACAGGTTTATTCCAAAAAAAAAAAAGACCATTATTTAACTTTAGAATCCCTTAAGTGGGGTGAAAATACGAAAACATGACAAAACTGCACAGAGGCATGTAAAACATAAGGTTTTAGAGAGGGATTAAGTCAAATAGCAAATGATACAAAAAGAAAAAAAAGTAATTTCTCATTTTGCACTTCACGGGCTGTTACCATCTATCTTCAGGAAAGTCAGGGGTTTTTTCAGCTCTATCTTGACTGTAATGCTAAGCAGCTTTAACACATACAGTCATATTTGCTAAATGGAACAGAGTAGCATTGGTATGATAGAATTATTTCCCCTACAAACTAGGGTGTGCAGATTTCAATAAGTTCTGAGCTGCTCCGCTCAGCCTGTTTTTCCATCAAAGTTAGTGGTAAACTTATCAAATCACCCTATGGCTGCAAAGCACTTCTCAGAACGGAACCTCCTGTGCCTGAAGAGCCCATATCACACACACTCGAATCCTGAAACCCAGTGGGCTTGTTAAGTTTTTTGGGAGTTCTTTTGGGGTTTTTTGTTCGTTTTTGTTAAAAAGGATTTAATTTCTTACCTCAAATTCAGCATGGCGGTTGATATCCTCTGCTCTCTGTCGGCTCAAGATAAATTCTGCTTCGTTAGCCACTCTTACCAAATGGTCCTTCATGGTTTGACTCAGCAGCCTAAGGGACAGAGAATATTTAAGAACTGCCCTGAGAGAATGAAGTCCAACAATAAAAATCTGTAACTACAGCATATATGCAAATATTTTGAGCTCTCCTAGCTGACTTTATTGCGTTAAGAAAATGGTATTAAGAAGGTTGAGGGGTAATACTCTGGCAACTAGTAAAACTGTATTTCGATAGTAAACCAAAGTAAGTATTAATCAAAACGTAAACACTCCAGTCGTTTGTTTTACCTGAAATAGAGATATGTAAGAAAATCGTTCACATAGACACCACAATATAAAGAAAAGTAAGCAGCTTATGCATATAAACATCCACAATCAAAGCTCTAATTGACATAAAGTCTAAATAAAAAATTGTGAATTGTAATGCAATATAGTTTTTTCTCCAAATGCAAAATTGAAATTTTACGCTAAGTATACATTTAAGTAATATTTTCAGGATTATAAAACATTCTCAGCCTCACAAATGAAATGCTAAGATATACATTGTTCCAGGTTATGTACAGAAAAAGGCTGTAATTCAGTCTGAGATTTCTGAGGCCTTCATAAACCCTGAGTTTATGAATGGCATCAGAGCTGACAGATTGAATTACAACCCAATTACTCTGTGAGTTCACATATTGTTACTAAAAACATTTCCTTTTTAATTAGTTATATTGGGATTCATGGTTAAAACTGTCTATACAGGAGCAACACTTTTAGAAGATGCACATTTCCATAGGATCACTCAAAGATACACCAGATAAATCCATTACATATTCTACTAATTAGTTCTTAAAAACATCTCTTATTAAAGCTTTTTTTCTTAAGGTTTTCAATTACAAGAAAAGAGTAGCAGAATATAAAATCATTTGTTTGCCTTGCACACACAAGCTAAAGTACATTTCAACAAGTTCATAGTCTAATAAGAGCCTGTCTTTATAACCACAGGATTTATTATGCAGGATGCCTTCTAATGCATACAGTCTTAGTTCTATCCAAATAACTTATTTATCTGAAAGAAGGTTCCACCTGTCTCTAAGCGTATATTTGAAAGTATGATCATCAATGCTCTGCTCTCTCTTTTCCAATGCCATTCAGAATTCCACACTTGCAGTAGACTCGCAGGTCACAAGTCTACTCCCATGAGAAGAAATCCAGAGGCAGAACAACACCTTTTTTCACTGCCCCTCTCGTTACAAGGCTTGGAAAACTGCAGCACAACAGCCACGTGAGGCCACGAGCTCATGAACCAGCCAAGCTGCTGGATTACTGTCTCCTCATGGATGAAGTCTTGAAAAAAAGAAATATCCATAACTCACTATTTGAAGCACAACTTCACCTTCTGTCTGGGGAGGCTTGTACAAGAGAAGCCTCTATTTTAAAACCACATTATAACTATTTTAATCTTTTCTATTGTAATAACTTTTTAGAATGGAAGTAGCTGCTGATCAACAAACATACAAATCTGCCAGTTTATCTGCATGCATAAGTGACAAACTTTACTTTCACAGACTTGCAGAACCACCATTGCTGCAACAATGTAAATTCAATATTGTAACTTCTCATGACATAAAAACTGGGGAAAATAAACTAGTTAAGAAGGTATTGTTCATATATTGATAAAAAGAAAGCCCAAACGTCTGTCTCTACAATTTACCATGATATTCAGTTAAAATAAGTATCTACTAATAAATCAGCAACAACAAATTTTGCATAACCAATTTCAGAGTCTGGGCAGATTCCAGGCATTTGACTTTTTCTCCATGATCCCCAGTAGCACATTTAAATCTGACACAGAAGCTTTTAAATAAACATTTTTTTATTCAAGAAAGAACGGACTAAAAATGCATAGGGACCATAAATACTCATGTATTACCATTTACATGTAACACAGTTAGACAGTATTCCATTATTTTCATTGAGTTTGTCAATACCAGTATCTTCTACTAAACTGATTGGACTCTGAAAAATACTAGTCATCCTCTAGAAGGTCTACTTTTAATCTAACAATCATTATCCTCTGTAAGTCCCACTTTTTTATCTGTTCAATAAATCATCCTATATAATTGTTTTAACACTTTACAACACAGATTTTCCTTTTTATCTACTAAATGTAACCAGTGTTGGCCCAGCACGTTCGTGACTGTATAATGGCACTTGCTGTGCATTTGCAGAGATGATGGCCATGTTCCAAACAAAGCACAGAACTACACTGCCTTACACAGGAACAACGTTCTCAAAACAGACTAGAAGTGTACCTAGTGAAAACAAAGAGCTTCCAAATATCAGAAAGAGCTTTGCCTCTCATGGAGCAGTTGTCACTTCTGTCATCCCCACCTCTCTTTACTAATCCCATACACTTTCCTCATTTTTTCTATGATATTCCATACAAGACTAGGTCAGCTAGATAAAACTGAGACATGATTTTGCAGATAAATTCTAGTTGAAATTGCCCTTCTGGCAATCAAGAATTCTTACAGCGTACAACTAAGGAATTGTCAGAGCTTGGATAAGCAACTACTTCAGAGAAAGGTAAATGATTCATATTATTAAACAATTACTTCTGTTCTCACAAATTCCCAAATGCAGGAGTAAAAGGTTGTCATGAGGCAATGATAAAAATTATTTACTCCCATAAATGAAGTCTATATGAAATATTACACTGGTTTATACCATATATCAGCTGTGTTCATTATTTACTTTCACGAACTTTAAATTTTAATCTTCTTTTTCAGTCACCTTTTCCAAACACTGCATATGCTTAGATTAACTTTCTTACAACAAACAGTTCAAGTTGTTTCATTGCCTAGGGCAGTTTAGATTTTCTTTATGAAAACAGTATCCACATATACTGCATACCACTCAGATTTCTATTTCGAAATTACCCCTAAGTGTGGGACTTTGCAAACTAAATATAAATCTATACATAAATGTAATGATGGCATGATATAAGAGAAGAGTCTATAGCCATCATTAAAAATCAATGGCCAATAGGAGCTCACAGCACCCGTATGAATGAATACCTCTGCTTATATGTCTAAAATGAAGCTTTAATCATCTACTAATTTTGGGAATCTTGGCAGCTGCTACTTTTATGGAAAAGGCAAACAAAATGTTGAACAGAAAGCTCACTGCTTTCAATAGAAACAATTGTTTGTAGCCAAGTAGAGCACTCCTGAAGCAAGTAAAAGAATCTGACTCTTGCTGAAGTGTTAGTTCAACTCCAAACTACATACAACACATTTTGTACATATGGGAGAGGCTATAAACTGTATTACCTAGATCAGGTGATTTTTAGAGACAAATGCTTTCTTCTTGAGGAAGAGTTTAGAAACATTTGATTTTCCTAATACAGTAAGTGCACTTCATGATTTAAAGGATCATAATGGTCCTTTCTGGTTCCTGCTCTGGCCTCCTGCACAGATTCTACATAGATCATTAATGTCTTCCTCAAAATAGTTTCATTTCCTCCATCAAGCCTGTATTTCTGTTTGAACTACAGGATACCCTTTCACTTTTTCTGCCCTTTTTCAATTTTTTTTTTTAATTTTTTTTACAGCTTCCCTTTACTTTTTTTTTTTTTTCCCAAAGGTTTGAAAATCATCGAATCAACGGAATGATTTGGGTTGGAATGAACCTTATTAAAAGATTACCTAGTTCCAACTCCCTGGTGTGGGCAAGCACACCTTCCTCTAGAGCCAGGTTGCTCAGAGCCCCATCCAATCTGGCCTTGAACACCTCCAGGGATGGGGCATCCACAGCTTCTCCGGGCAATCAGGACAAAAGATACTTTACACCATGCTCTCCCATAAAGAAGTTCTATGATAAGGTAATTAGTGCCAATTAAAATAACCAACAGACAAAAAATACAAACAAAAAAATCCCCAATCGTAACTATTTCTTGTCTGCTTTTATCCTGACCTTTTTCCCAGCAACTAGATCACATTAGTTCTTCTGTCAAATAAAAATTCTACCTAAAACATCTCTAAATACTTTTTTTCTACAACAAAAAGGACATCTTTTCCTTTCATTAACAGGCAGATTAATTGAATTTCTTCTCTTTTTCAAAGTATGCACACCCAAGCTGAAACAAAATCTCTAATAATTTCCTTCTTGCTTCACAAGTATGCAGACCCGTGGACCATGCTTTCCTTATACTACTATCTCACATATCTGCTTATTTTTTTCAGTGTTAATAAACACTAAAATACTGCTGAAAGTGGTGATTTACACTCCACTTTCCCTGACAGATTCCCTTCTGGTTTGTTTTTATTTATGACACACTATTGAGTCAGGATGTTTTTTTTCTTAACATGAGAAGACTGTGGATGGACATGTTCTGTTGAAGTCAGACAAGATATATCTATGATTTTAAAGACTCTGGGTAACATGTCTACTCATCTGCTTTCAGTGCACACCAGATTCCAGGTCTCAGACAGACTTTTATTCCTTTGTCTAAGCACTTTCTTTCCAGACTAAAATATTTAAAAACATGTGATTAACTTCGAAAAGATGAGCAGCCTAGTAAAAACAAGCAAGGGAATGAATTCCACCCTGGAAGTTAAATACATACTTGCATACTTCGCTGGGTTAGGAATGACGTGCTAAACCACTGAGAGGAGTTTCAGACAAATACATGAGACAGACTGATTTTCATTGTTATGCTGGAAGAGAAAACCATGAGAATCAGAGCTAGAACTCTTTCTCTGATTTCTGGCTGCTGAATGCTTAGATGACCAAGTAAAAAGTCAAGCCTCTCCATACATCAGGTAAAAAGGAGGAGGTGCAAGAGGGGAAAAAAAATGGAACAGAAAAACATGTGCAAGCAAAAGCAAGTGAGAGGTTGAGAAATTCTGGGTTAGCATTACTGATGTCCAACAATTATCCATTTTAGTCAAAGTATGAAAAAAGCTTTACAGTAGGGGACATTTACAACAGCTATTTAGGCACGAATCTACCATGAAGGACTACAGGGAGAGACAGACTATGTTCCAAACACTGCCATAGTGAACCTTGAGACAGCCAAAAGAGGTAAGCTTTCCTACTTGCACTCCTCATACACACATCACACAAGAGATCCTCCAACTTCAAAAGAAGGTATGTTCTGCATGGATACACACTTTATGGGATCTTTTATGGGATCTGACTGTTCAGTGTGCTAAGTGTTGGAAGTACTGATGCAAGGAAGTTTTACAATCGCTTTGTGGAACACAGATACTTTACAGATCCGCTATTCAATTCTCAGAAATACTAAGCTAAGTCCATAAGGTCCTAAAGACTGAAGTTTTAACGCATTTATCCCCTTAAAATAGGAGAGGAGGGGAAAAAAAAGCAAAGTCCCAAAACTGTGCGGACTCGTCAAAATGCCGACTTGGACATGCAATAGCGTAAAAGGTAACAGCACTTTGAAAAGACAGCTAAGCAGGGACACACCAATCCAATCTTTTCAATCTAGGAGAGCCTCTTAGGACATATCAGAGCCTACTAAAAACTGTAGTGTTCATATTCCAAGATTAGAATGATTTTTGAAGATGTACCATCAGATAGCAATAGTACAATACATGTATACACACAAGAACGCAGCATAAATACCATCTTGCTACTCTTGCGTTCATTTATTTTTTAAAAGCAGATGTTACCAAAAACTTTCTGCGTAAAAATAAAAACTTAGAATTTCCAGGCACTCAAAAGTGTTTTATGAATTTCCTTTTTCATAGACCCCGCAAATTAGTTACGTATTCTCACAAGCAAAATCTACCTTTGTCATACACATACTCTCCAAAGTTACTGTTTCCAATAATAAAAGCTTATATTAAATTTTAATTACGACATAGTTCTCCCCAAAAAGCTTCTGCTTCCTCATTAAATTGCAGCAAAGATCCAGTTACTCAAAATGATGGAATTTAAATCTAAGCACAGATAATCAAAACTCAGTGAAATAAAGAAACTGTTTTAAAAATGGTTGTGCATGTCACAGCATACTTAGTGCACACGCACAAAAAAAAAATCACATAGTGTCAAGAACCCCACCTCAAGTCAAGTTATCCACCTCTGAAACATATCCAGGCTACAATTTCTAATTTTCAGCACATTTAAAATGTTGCTTAAAGTGTAGTCTAATGATCTTCCGTAGTTCAAATTCACACATAAACAAAGCCTCTCCTGCTACAAAACCAAACCAATAACATAAAAACTCAGAAATCGCCAAAACTCTCTTTTAAAAAATTACCTCTTAAACAGAATGGGTTGCTAAAAATAAAAAGCAATTGTGGAAAATATTTTTTTTTTTTCATCTTACAAATCAAGACTAAGGTGCAGGTTCTGTGTTGTCACAACCTCAGGACAAGGAGGCTGCAGCAAGGGAGGGGAGCAGACTGGTAGTAATCAATTCTAGTTTGGACATGACTGTATTTACCTTTTTTTTTTTTTCCCTTGAGCCTTTTTTGGTCAATTATGCACAAAGTCTGTCAGTTATCATCCATTTTTTTCATTAGTAGCTGTATTTTTCCAACTATTTTCCATCACAGGAGTTGCTCCTATGGCAACACATGCTCTAACATTCATTCCTTGAGAGTGACCGCAGTGCTGCAAGCGAAAGACAATCAAGTGGGGCAGTCGACATCTGTCCCCTATTTTCCCTTCAGAAGGAGTCCAAGTAATTGGCCAACTAGTTCAATTGCCAAGAATTTCAATATTAAAAATATTTGCATCTACGATCAGTCAAAAGCAGTATGTGCAATTTAAGACAAGGAACAGCAGGTGACATATGTTGAAATTTTCTTAGTATGATTCTTAAAAAAAAAAGAAAACAAAGCCATAGAAATATAGATATTACAGCATTCCAGATTTTATACTACTAGATGTTATGTATCGAGAGATTTGGGACCTTTTTTTTGCTTGGCTGGTAGAATTTTTACTTGCTAAAGATATTAAATTTGCACACTGTCTGCCTTTCCTCTTGTCTCAAAAAATTTCAAATCAATTGGATAATTCCATCAATTATTTTTAAGAGAAGGCTAGAGTTTCTCAAAAAATAATAATTTTAAATCCAACAGAGCACTAAAATACTTGCAAGTATCCTTTTGGGAAAAAAAAAAAAACCACCAAAAAATCCAAACCTGTTTTCAACTACACCAAAAGACATATTAGAAAATCTTCTGATACAGAGGGGAGAATTTTGATTAGATTTCATTCTTCGTTAGACAACAGAGAATGCAGTAATAAGAAAAAGCTACAGAAAAACAAACTTCATTAGTTCTGCCTCTCCAGAGGCAGTTAAGTTTTGGGTTGATTGGTTTGGTTAAGGATTTAAAAAAAAGGCAAAGGAGAAGAAATTTAACATAGATTGTGCTGGTTTAATGAGGTTATCTTTCCACCAAACATTATGTGATATTTTTTCAAAGCAACTGCTGTGTGAATATTCATTTACAAGTGTATAAAAATGTACATATAGAACACTAGTCTATAATTCTTTGGATGGCCAAGAAAACTAGGCTTGAGAAAATTAAAATTAAACATCTTCAAGAGTCTATTCAACTGAAAATTGGAAAGAATAATTGCTGCAGCATGCTTAGGAGACTGATCCCTCAACCCCTGCCATGCCAAACCCATTATCACCCCAAAGGGGATAATAACTGTCATGCCTAGTCTCGAGCTCGAGTACGTTTGTTAGTGCCCTGACTGATACAGAAAACAAGGTCCAGCATAAGAGATGCTTCACACTAAAGTGTGCTAATGAATCAAAGCGACAGGAGACAGTTTTAACCTTCACAGAGCAAAGCAGTTGTTTGCTAACTAGCCAAGTAGAGGAAATAAGAGTCTAACAAAAGAGACATTTTCACATGCAAGGAAATAAAACAAAGCTGTTTGGGTTTTTTTTTTT
>VZRE01001189.1:426461-452847 GCA_013396775.1 Cephalopterus ornatus
GAAAAAAAAAAAAAAAAAAAAGAATCAATCTGGACACCTCTGAAGTCTCCTGGCCATGACAGTGAACTAGATCACACCTAAGGGATGGTATTGATGAATAAATTCCCTCATCATTAAGTTCTCGGGTTCAGGCTCCAAAACAAATTTTCCCTAAAGGGAGGACCTGAAGGTGAAAGGCAAGCACAAAGAATGAAATCTAGACTGACAGAAGTTCAGCAGGCTAAGGAAAACATTTTGCAACCTATACTTCTGCTGCACAGATGGCTCAGTACGAGGAGAAGCTGTGGGTACAGGCACCTTTTTAACAAGGTTTCAAAGAGCATTAACAGTGTTCCCAGACATTACAATAATAGCAAACAACACTTACTCTTTTTTATTAAAAACAGATTAACATTCAACGTAGCAGTGTACTGACATTGATGTTCCTTTTGCTGCACAGAAAGAAGTTATTCTCCCATACCCGCTCCTTTTCACTTATATTCTGTAGCTTCCCGGTTTTCCATGCGGGCTTTTTCCTTTTTACTATGCTTGTAAACTGTCCTTCAAGACTTCACATGTGTGTTTCAGTTTTAGGTAGGTTTACAGTTCTGCATTTCCACAAAAAAAGCCTTCTGTTCAGAGATTTTTTTTTTCAGTTCAAGACTCAAAACTCCACTGGGCAGAAACCACTCAATTCTGCTATACATGTGAAGTGGATGTGATATACCTGGAAAGCCTGTGAGCAACTGAGTGTGTAACATATTAGTTACTTGTGAACATGACGAAATTCAGAGCAGCCCATTCTGAAAAGCAGTGCACACACTGGAGACCTTATGAGTCCCAAACTTTCCGCACGTATTTCTGTCCTGGGAATCCCAGCCAAAACATGGTGAGCCGAAACATAAAACTTTCAACTGCTGTGAGAGAGAGAGGTACATTCATACCTTTCACATAAAACCAAAAAAATACATTTGAAAGCAAGTACGAGAAGAGATTTATATCTCCTCTTCCAGATCTCTTCCAGAAAGATTTTTTTCAGTAGTCTTATTTGCCTGATACACGAAACCAGTAGAACACACCTCAAACTGGAATATCCTCGGGCACTGTTAGCCCAGAAAACTAGTAATAAATATTAGGAACAAATCCTGGTTTACAAAGGTTATAGGATGACCAAGATTTTCTCCACCAATGCAGCAAACGAGAAATTCTGTGATTCCACAAATTCTAGGCAGTTCTTCCAGTCCTTACTTTTACTGTATTTATTCCAGCTCTCATGCCATGATACCCTACAGACATCCTTCCTTACTTGCTGCACCAGTTCCATCCTTTGTACAACTACCTTCTTTTCTTGTGCACTTCTAGAAACAACTTAAAATTCAGCTTTTATTATACAATTATGCAGCTAAAGTCTGAATCCGTATCTATTTTTTTAAGTTTTAATTAAAGATTTCAGCTTCTAGAGTTTCTAAGATTAGAATGTTATGGCAAAAATACATAAAAAATAGCAAATATATAAAGGCCGGAATACAAAATAGCAAATACAAGGCTGGAAATGTTTTAGTCTTAGTTTATGCCCAAGGAAAATAAATGCAAACTGCATAAAGGGAAGAAATATAGAATATAGTTCCTGTCATATGAGGGATAATAGTTTCATTTTAGTGAACGCTGAAAAGCCACAAAGCACTGCAATGACCAATTCAGCAATAACTTTAAAGGCTCCTATAAACAGCAATGGAGGAAAATGGAGACAGATAAAAGGAGCTATTTTTAAGAAATTAATCCCATCTCCTCTTCACCCTAATGAAAGTTATGTACACACCATAAAAAAAAAAAAAAAAGGCAAACCTAAAACACAATTCTGCTACAAGTCAGAAATGAAGTAACAATCACTTAGACATTTTCTTCTAACCAAAACCACACTTTTCAGTCTTCAAGGGATCATTTGTCCCCGAGAACCACTCTGCTCAGGCCAGACTATATGCTATTGATGTTGTTTATGGAGGTGGGGGAGTGATTCCATCTGTCTGTGATGGGCACTGCAGGTTTTGAAGAGAAAACAGTCAATTCCAAGCAGTTTACTGATAGAATGCTCTCTGAAAGCCTGACCCGCACAAGCTGAATAGCTCCCAGGTAACTGCTACTTACAGCTCAGCCTCAGCAACTGATTTGTTCATGATAATCATCTCACACACATGAACCTTACATTGTGGTTTACATGTGTGTGGGATCTCTATGTTATCTATGCTAATAAAACATTAATCAAGGGCCAAATTTATAGCAGGCATTTTCTAAGTAAGGTCAAGACAGGTCAGCCTCACATAATAGGAAACAACTACAGGCTAGATCTTAACACTGTAACTGAACACCCTTGTTACTTTACCTTGGCCCTTGGGATCAAGACTAGTAGCAAAATGTTTTTTCTGTCTGAGAATGGTGTTTCCCCTACCATAAACTGAAATGTAACCATCAAAATGGCCATTATTTTTAAGTATCTTGAGAACATTTACACATTTTAAAAGAAAAATTCTCCAATAGCCATTTTCCCCTTTCCTACAATGATAAAAAGATATTTATATAGCATATTAATTTATGTGATAAATGATTTTGGTTTTAATTCAGTAGCTGTTCTAGTCATGTAAAATTTATTTTCTATTGGGATTTTTATGAGCTGAAGTTACTAACAGAATTTAGGTTTAAAGAAATGGCTTTTCTTATAGCATACCATAGTTAATTCATTAAGACATGTTTAAAAAAGTCCTTTAGAATAAAAGTAAATATTGCTCTTGTCTGCCTCAACATTCAATTCCTAATGAAGAAAATATTGGTGGTTCTGAATAGTCACTACAAGTCAAAGAGCATGGCCTCATCACCTGCTCTGTCATTTTCTATAAGTTCCAGTAATACACATATAAAGTTATGGATAGAGCATAAAAGTAATTGTCAATATTAACAGATTTTTTTTTCCTTAAAGGGACTCCCTTTCTATTCTATGAGGTAGAGCGGAAATAAATGAGCAAACTGGAATCTAATTTTTGAAACAGAGGCTTATCTTACCGTTCCTAGCTATAATGTCTCTCAAATATCAATTGCCTTTCTCAAGAGATTAGCTGAATACAAATTATAGTTTCAACATTAACCAGTACACAAGGACAGGAAGAAAGAAAATCCATGACACGCAGATAAGCAAAATATTTAATGACACTAAAGAGCACTCAGATTCTGCAAAATCCCATACGCAGAATGGAACAAAAGTACTAAAGAATATGAAATCATGCTTGTGAAACTCAAACAAAATGACACAAAAAGGAAAAAGAAAAATTATTTTAAAAAAAATTTCAAGCCACACAACTTCCTGAAGGCTAAGACAGAGGTGCCATCAAATATTGTGACTTACCTTCCCTCATTGACAAGCTCAATAAAGGCAAGGCCAGCATTCTTCTGTATAGAGTTTTGCCATTCCTGGGAGGGGGAAAAGGAGAGAAAACTACAGCTGTATAAAAACAAAACTAAGCAGAGACATTTTCAGCAACAAAAATTACACACTTTTTCAGTTTTAGCAACTTAGACCAGCATTAGCAAACATACAAGGCATTAATTGTGTGCTAAACAGGAAGGAATGAACGGCAGCATGAAGGAACAGGACGGGATTGTTTACTCAAGGTCATGTTCTGTTGAGGGGAGAAGAAAATACAAAAACATCCCACAAAGGACTCCATCATTTTCTTTTCCTATGTCATGGGGTAATTCTGAGCTTAGCCCAGTTCACTGGTGCTTTTTGCCTTATTGAACCCTGACAAGGCTAGAAACTGTTTTACATTAACACAAGGCTCATTTTTTAGACACAAATTTCTCTTGAAGTTTACAGCTTGAAGTTCAGTTAGCATATTGGCTGATAATAATCCTCACTTCAGCATCCCTCCAAACCTCTACTCCAAAAAAATTTGTTAACAATCCAAATATTGAACCATTAACACACAAGTCTGTTTAAAAAAAATTTAACATATTTTTGACACACTGAAATTATGGTAGTGGCAGCCACACATGCACTGCACATTCCTTAAACACAGTTGAACTCTGAATTACAGCAAAATTCTGCACCTCTTAAACACGTAGGTGGATTTTGCCTGGCCCCCATAAGAGACACAGTGGAAAGCAACCAACCCTGATGACCTATCACTGGGGCTTGTTTCCCTCATTTGAAAGCTGAGGAGAACTGGTTAACCAAAACACAAAGTAGATTTTTAGCCTTCGACCAAATAACAAGTCGACCGAGCTGGAAATTAGGGTAGTAAATGTGTAAACCTTATATTTCAGCTCAAATGTTGAGGCATTTGGACAGAACAGGACAAATACAGCTCTTGATTTAAATTCTGCAACTCATCTAATCTAATACAAAAGACTGATTCTGCAGCAGACAGATAGTCAAGTTTCATGCGCAGCTTCCTTAACTTTTTAGTCTTCATTGTACAAAATAATAATCCTAATGATTATCCACATCAGTACTTCTATCACTATGGTTCTTTTCAAAAACCTCATCAGCTCCAAGGCAGGTAAAAAGTGCCAAACTGCAAAAAGGTCACACTTCAAATTTCAGATTTCTGAAAGTAAGTGGTTTTAATATGCAGCATCATAGCACAGTTTTGCTGCTCAGTGACACAAAGGTTTGAACAGACACACACAAAAGCCACTAGAACAATGTTGTTTGTTTACAACTTTAAATCCTGTCCACTCGCCGCACCCAAAAAAGATTTCCAAACTTGAAACACGGGGGAATGACTGTAACTGATCTCTCAAGGCTTGATGTGTTCCAGGCCCAACACATTGCTTGACCACGTTTAAGCTGTAACAGTGTAGTACAATTTTCAAGTAGTCAGAATTAAAAGTAGAATAATTGGAATGTGTGATGTATTATTCATCATGAATTATAAATGTATTTCATTTCTATGTATCTAGTTTTTATGCATTAATAAGAAACCAGCATTCTAAGCACCAGCTAAGTTCTGTTTCACATATGGGGTTTTGGGTTTTTTTTGAGGCTACATCAAGAAGCACCACTGGTCCTTATTGCTACATATATCTTACCAATACTTCTCCCACCATCCTTCCCCCAGCTCCCTCCTCTATTATCTTCTTATGGTCACCACTGCATGACTTCAAGTTAGCCTGTAAGCTGCCTGAAGAGTTTTTAAGAAGCATTTATTCAAATGAAAGAAAAGCCTTTGAGCTTCTAATATTCTACACAAAATAACATATGCAAGTATTCCCTATAAGAGTTTTTTCAAGGTATTATCAGTTTCCAAATATTTAGCTTCATACAACGATAACAAACTATTCTGTTAGTTTAAATGTGAGAAAACTCAAGAAAAGCAGAATAATTTTTCCTTTTCTGACACTGTCCATCTGCTGTTCCGCTCTTTAAAGAACTCACAATAACACTTGAAAATTTAAATGGTGAAGATGGAGGCTGCCAAAAGTGAAAAGAAAGTGCATTTATAATGATACTTTTCAGCATTTTTCTCTATATCAGACATCATCAAAGAAGACGTTAGTCTAAACAATTTCGTAAGTCACAGCTAAACACACCCTAAAGCTAATTTTAATAGTTGAAAGAAAAGACTAATGGTCTTCATCTTTCATGATCCATTCAATATTTCCCCACAGTATATGTTCACTCTCAAACAATTACACTTAGTATGCATATTGCATTATTATATCAACATCTTAGTTATCCATCTCCCAAAAGTATTAGGGAAAAAACATGTTAAAAGCTTCAAACTCAACCACTAATGCAACTAAATAACTACAAAACACATTTCAGCACTTTCCTAAGGAAGGACTGTAAGGGAAGATCAAGAAAGTCAATAATTTCATACCTGTTCTAAGCTGTACTTAATTGACCAGTATTTCCTACAGCTATAAATGTTTAGTAACTGAGAGACATAATCTAATTTTAATGCTTTTGGTCACTGTGCGCTCAATAGCGAAGCAGAGAAAAAACCAGAAGCACTAAACACTATCACAAATAGCTACCATGAAAAATAACCATTACCACAAAGCAAAGAAAACACATTTTATTCAAATACTGTGCCTGATAAGGAGATTTCCTAACTTATTGTTTCACCTATTTCCTTAATAGAATCTATAAACAGCTCCATAAGTACTCTAGATAAAATGCAAGTACTATACCCTTTCCTGAAATGGTGCTTCAAAATTAATCTGAATTATAATTTTGCATAGAATAACATATTACATTTCCTTTATATACAACTCTGCCATAAGCAAAATTATATCCCAGTCCTCTATGGCTCTAATTTCATATCATCAACAAGTTTCATTAACACATTCTTACTGCATGCACAAGGGTCATTAAATGAAAACATTAAACAGTAGTGGTCTTAAACCCCTCCTTTCAGAAACTAATAATCTCCCTCAAGGTTGATATCATGACCTGTTGTCCCATTTGAGTCATGTTGGGGTTTTTAATCTATTTTACAGTGGGTTTTTTTAATTAACTCCAACTAATGATCACTCATATGACAGTACCAAGTGCTCTAATAAAACTCATAAATTACTACATTACCTTTTTTCTAGGAAATACAAACACCAACAAAATGCATTAGACCATAACCAACAATGAGATTAGTCTAGCAAATAGTCTTTAGTAATCGTACATCCCATTTTATTTCATTGCAGCTACATGTGTATGCAGTTAATTCAGTCTTCAGATGCATTTAAAAAGTCTTTTATATTACTTGGTCTTCATACTTCCCTTCCTAAAAATAAGGTATTTCTCTAATCATACGGCATCATCGAATAAGTGAAAGTCCTTAAAAATTTCTGCCTTGAACTTGATTTTTCCAGTGTCACATCTATTTTTTTTTCTATTTGTTGTTGGCTTCCTACTCACTCTGAGTATCCTTGTTCAGTTCTACTACTTCAGGAACCTCTTATTTACTCTAACAGGCCTGGCCAAAAACTATTTCTGCCAGCAGTAGATAGCAGGAGCCAGCTTCAAAACAAAGAACACGGGTGGTTCTTTACACAAAGAGAATGAACATATTGATATTGCTTAAATACACAGAAAGTGCATCCTATTCAGAAAAATACCCTGAGAAAAAAATAGCTGGAGAGTGGAAAAGTGTTACAGTTGCTTGTCCTATTTGATTCTTTTTGAGCATCTCTTTGTGTCTATAGTTGGAGATAGGACAGACAACAAGCACAATGGAGCCTTTATCTAACCTAAGCTGTAATTACTAAAACAAATGCCAAGAAAATTCTGTGGATCAATATTTTTGTTGGTTTGCAATTTCAAGTGCTTGCCCGTAGTCAGCAAACGGACATATGCCTGCTCACCTGTACATTCTAAGGAAAGAAATATAATCACATTTCAAACAATTAGGCAGGAGGGTTGGACCTCGATGATCTTTAAGGTCCCTTCCAACTTAAACCACTCTACAATTCTACGAATTACCCTAAAATATACATTCTTCAAGCTGTATAAAAACACTTGCAAGACCAACTCATCAACTGGTCTGATGGCTAACAATTAAACATGGATCTTGAACAGAATATTTAGAACACAATATATGAAAACTGCTCTATTCTCAACTGTAACAAACTGTACTACTATTTTCATTCATGTACACAAACTTAACAACTCTTTTATAATTAATAATTAATTTTTCTCAGAAACTTTAAAAAAACATCCTTCTAACAAGTTTAAAACCTTCTACAATTAAGGACTATATCTAGCAGTTGAAACATACATTAATAAGCAGGAAAAAAAGGAGCAAATTCTTTGCTAATCCATCCTTCCCATAAAGCTGGAGGAGTTTTAATAATTTATTTTGGTTATGAAACAAAGGAAAAGGATGACTTTGGTACCGACAACTATGAATGGAGCACCAAGGAGCAGGGAGGGAAAATGTGTTAACATATGACTAAGAGACATATTATATCCTAGAGTAAAGGTCAAATCTGCATGAAAAACTTGTTCATAGAGAGATATACTAATCTTTAAGTGCCTAAAGTAAACTATCAAGAACTTTTCAGCAGTGTTTGCACTTGGTGTCAGCACTCTCTCAGCACCACATCCACTACAGGCTTGAATGAACTCGGCAATAAAGAACATATAGTGAAAAGTAGATTATATCTCAGCTGGGTTCTTCATAATTAAAAAAAGTTTGACTGCATGTTAAGCAGAATATCTGCAAACATAAATTACTTCTAAAGGTTGAAGCGTGCTTAAATTATTTTAATCTACAAAACACCATTGAAAAAAATTAAAACCAACATGGAATTATGGGAAATCATATCTAGAAATTATGTAGCAATTTAATATGAGAATTAGCACATGCCAACTAATTATTAAAGAGAAACATTTTGCAAAGATGTGACACAAATTAATGTAAGACTAGCACAAAAATACATTTAAGACAAAGTTATCTGATATACATACAGACATAACTGTATGTTCAAATAAAATTTAAGACCAGATATATAATGACAGAACTATCAGAAACTGACAGAGAAAAAATAATTTCAATAATTATATTCATGGCCCTTTCTCTACAGAACATCACCACTGCTGCTGAATCCTGACACAAAGTGAGAACTTGCAAAAATATTTACTACTCTCCTAAAAATTCAGAACCCCTTGTCAGGGGCAAAACCTTATCAAACAGGCTTGGATTTATTGAAACTTGAACAAAGGTTTCTCTATGAAAGCTTTAACATTGCATCTATGTAACAAGCCGAGCTATCTCACTAATCAATACAGCGGTTTTGATTTCAATAAGGGTGATAAAAGTTACTCTAACCCTGGCCAGCTACAAGCTCTCAACAGATGATCATCATTAGGGCTCTATCGGGGTTCCACATACTCAGGCTGTACAAATGTGTCCTATTAGTACATGGTCTGTCTGTTTGGCAACTCCGGCCCTAAGACAAATGGCAGCTGCTGCCCTTCAAGGTCTGAAGTCAAGTCCTCGGGGAATCTAAAAGCCCAACTGGAAAAATCAAGGCCTGTTCATTAGAGACTGCTCCAGGGGAAACTTGCAAGGCTGCCATTAGAACTATATAAAAGAGCTAATTATTTTTATAAGACTTTTAAAACTATCAAACACACTCAGTTATAATAAAAAGTATTTACTGCTGGCATTCCATTTAAAAGACATTGCTTTTTGTCAAAAAATCAGCTAGTGACAGTACACAACTGAAGTCTTTGTATTAAAAATTTTAATGAGTCTGCTAGGAGAAAGTTGTGTAAAAACGAACTAGATGAGATAGCTTCTCCAGCCAAGGCATAACACCAAGCCTGCTGTTGTGGGAAAATACCCCAAACACACTCATGTCTAACTAATGAGCCATAAAGGCGGGCTGAGGTTGTGCGTCTGTGACTATCTACCTCTGAAAAAGACAAGAAATTCAAGAAACAAACACGTTCAGTGTTGCAAACCTGACTGAAAAGAACAAATAACGTTCTTGTTTCAAACCTATGCTGTTAAGGAACAACTGAACATGCTGCAGTACACTTTGTGTATTGACAGACCAGTCAGAAAGGCACAGGAGCCACTTGGTATCAAACATTGAAACTGAGCAGGAAAAAAAAAATGAAAACTAAAAGTGTTTCAGTATTTTTCCTCTGAAAAAACACAGAAACAAAGATTATAGTAACAATTGCTACTTTCATAAAATATACTCTGAGGAAAAGCTGGAACATGTCCTTTTTTTTTAATTCATAGCCACAAAATTGTTTACTATTTTAACTGTGAAACTGAATCAAAGTTTCTTATACCGAAATATTTTCCCAGCTGCTCCAGCATGACAACACTGTATTGAATTCTAATGTTATAACAGATCACCGCTATAGAGTATTTATTACAAATCTTTTAAAAGTGCTATATGAAATTCATTAGTGTTCCTTAATCAATTCTTGGACCAACATGCACATTAGCTTCCGACAGCCTAATTCAAAAACGCAATTACAACCCTAGTCCTTATGTAAAAGGACAACAGAAAGAAGCTATGTTGAACCAGTTTAAAAGAACGAAAATGTAAAGAAAACAGATTAGGAATGATTTACATCAATGCCTAGTGCTGAAGTTAATTACAAGTAACCCAATAAAATAGTGCCTTTATTATTGTACAGCAAGTAATAACCCTAGACGCAGAAAACAGAACTCTTTGTTGACTTTTGCATGCTCAATTCCACAGCACACTACATTAAGAATTAAAGAAGTAGTAAATAAGCCATACAGAAACAGCAGGTTTTTAACTAAAAGCAGAAGACTCCCCTGCTGTTTAACCATGTGGGTTATTCCATGTAAACAGAGCTTCCTATAAACTAGTATTATGATGTTAGTGGTAAATGCCTAAAACTATAATGAGAGTTTAATTTCAATACTTAAAACTTAGAGTTCAACTCACAGTAAGTTTTTATAGATTCTGAAAATAAATTATACACACATAGAGCTGGAGTAGTTTGCATACTTAAGTACTAGATTCTTCAGTAAAAATGCTACATTAAAAACTGTCAGCTTGTCAGACAATGCCTTTTATGCTACAAGATTACTCTCAAAGTGACAACTGTTGTATTCTCTACAAACTATGCAAATCTACCCCAAAAAATACAGTTTCACGTAAGACGCAGTACATAAAATGTTGCAGCATATACAATCTTTAAAAATTACACACAGCCAGAAAATCTCGAGATAGGTTGCAGTTGTCATAATTTATGCTGATACCCAATATTCTTAAAACAGGATTTTAGCACTAAATGAAAACTTAAACAACTTACTCTGAAAGTTCATATAAAATTATGAAAATATCACTGTCTGCATAAATAAAAATTATATCAATAATAACTATCACAGCATAAAAGCTGCATATCATCACCACTCAAACATAATTTTCGTATCTAGTTTCAAAAAAGTAGGAAAAACTGGGCAAAAATTAAATGAGTAGATCACTGATTTCAGGTCCACAGTTTCTGATGTAGGAAGCAATTTGCCTGGGCAGCTTCTCCCTTTCTCTCTCCCACTAGCAGGCTGTTGCCATGACTCCTCATGAAACAAAATTAGGGGTCAGGTTTGAGTTCATCTAGCAGCAAACCTTTTCCACCGTGGCTTCCTCTTCAGGTTCTTTAACCATCGCCTATTTTCGAAGCCAAGATGAAAGACTAGCTTCAGAAAGAATAGGAATGGGAATCTTGAAAATTAATCGAGAAATCAAAATACCAAGCAGTTCTGTAAACATGCAGCAATGGAAAGCATGAAGCTGTAAGTCAAAGGTGATGAGACAGAAAAACAAAAGTGAGGAAAAGGAACAGCACAAAATTAAAAAGGGAAGAGATCCAAATAATCACGTTGCAGTCACAGCAATATTTTTTATGAATAAAGGTAAATAAACTGAGGAATAGCAAGAATATAAGGCAACTAACTCTTGATTTCATTGTTTTTTTGTTTAACTGTGATTGTCATTTGAGATTTTGTAAGAGCACTGAATGGAAAAAATTGGCTTTCAAGGTAGACTACTAATTATAAGGACAAAAAAAATCGCAGCACACTCACCGCTCCACAGTTGCACTGGTAGTGATGGACTGATCCCACCCATAGCAATGCTCATCATCATCACTAAAAAGCAGCAACCTTCTTGCTCAAAGTTTCTAGCTTTAAATAAGTGAATTTGACTAGCCAAGAACTCAGTAATATACACAGTGAACACTGTTCTTGGAACCATAAGCCCCTTTATATGGCAGGTGGATTGGAACTAGATGATCTTTAAGGTCCCTTCCAACCCAAACCATTCTACCATTCAATGATTCTGTATTACCCTTTTCCCCACATGTAGCTGAGTTTCAATTTAAACTCTCATAATGATGCATGCAAACAATAAACAAGATTCCAACCATCACTGTATCTTTGAGGGAACGAAACCATCCATGTATGTAAGCCAATCCCAGCTCTTCACTCAAAAGACAGGATGTCCAAACCTGTCCTTTGTTATTCCCTTGGGCAATCCTATCCTAACACAGATCTTTTCTTAAAAGATTTAGAGAAAATGAAGCTAACTCTAACAATAAAAAAAAGGCAGAAAAACTAATGCATCTCTTCCATCATGCTCTACTTGCACACTATTTTGCCTTCCTCATCCTGCATCTGTTGTCTTCCTTTAGACTAAGATATAACACACAACACACTGCAACACAGGGCTCTTTTCTCATGTTTCCCTACATGTTGCTACAATAAATCTGATAAATAATAATTTTCTGCTCCTTTCACTGCAAATCCTCCCCTGCACTCATCAAGTAAAATTTCCAAAAGAAAAATATACCTATTTTAATTAGAAGTATAAATAAAGGTCTTCCTAACTATTCAAAGAGTATTGGAAAAGCCATTTGACTCTTCTGAATCAAATACGGCTCAGAACTAGGATCTAACACTTAACAGCCATGCACCTCAATACTGTGATTTCTGCATAATCTGAATTATGAGTTTTTAGTAACTTAAACAAGTTCTTTATTGGAAGATGTGTGCCATCAACACACTTTGATGAGACAGGCGTTTTCCCAGTTGCAGAAATATGCAAAAAGCCACAGATGAATATAAATAAGGCTAAAAGTTAAACAATAAATTGAAGAGCACCGCTATGCAAAGTTTCTCCCAGTAGAACTTTAAATAAACAGCACTTCTCCAAAAATCATGAGCTCCTTAAGCAGTGTTGCTTGGAAACAGAGACACATTATTCATTTATTAACATGAACAAAAATGTTCCCATATTCGTAATTAGTATTAAATCAGTGACAAGGATTGCTGCTCACTGAACTTTCCATAATCTCATACCCCTCCCCTCAGCTAAACCTCTTTTCATAGTCTCAAATTAAACAGACTAGCTGTAAAACAGCAGGGTGTCAAATTAAAGCACACTTTATTTTCAGAGGTCTCCACACTTCGCGGCTGACTTCCTGTCAGGAAGAGTTCCATTTCAGTGCAGAGCCCCATCAGCAGGGAGCTCACAGAATTAAGTGCCAGTTGATATTACTTTGTTTTGCATTTACCACCCATGAGAATATTGTTCAAAGATCTAGTTATAAAGTCAGCATGGTATCATCCTTCTGACTAGACTGCCAAGCCACAGGGTGTGCTCTCGCTGCACAAAACTCACCTTAAATGGTGGTGTTTTTTTAAGACCTAGTGTGCTGGTGAAGCAACAGGATGCCTTTTTTCTTCAGAAAAGTCTTGCTTCTGTAGCTAAATTATGTTCCCTTAGTTTTGAACATCTGCAGCAGTGTACATTCATAGAAATGAAGCTGCCCCATTCCCCTATCACACCTCCATGATTCACATTTACATTAGACAATCCACACTCCTCCCCAGACATAAAAATGCGTACATTAATCAAACAAATTCCCAGCAACACATCTTTAAAGGTTATTATTTTTAGCTGTAGAGGATATGTTTTCCATTAAACTCACACCAACACCTTGTCCTGGATTCCTGACCAAATGCAAATCATTTTCAACTCATGAGAGAATTTTTCTTCATGAACCTAAACTATTTGAAAAGTCTATAGAACAACCACTAAAGATTGTACTCTATTAAAAAAAAAAGGAAAATCTGGGAGGAAAAATCCTCATTTTCCCCACAGAATTCTGTTTTAGTAAGAAGAACTTAGAAAAGTTCATCTCTCTCCACTCCAGTGTAGCAAACTATTTCTAAGAATGGGTTTGTGGTTTTTAACCCCATCTTTTATTCTTCTACCCAAAGCCTGCAAGTCATGTTGAATTCTCCAAGTGTCTTGTCCCAAGAAACAAAGCTTTACATCAGTCCACACACAAAAATATCATGGTTTTACTACACCTATCCATTTGTACCTCTCTAAACACCTTCTTACTCTAATATATAGCACTTGAGCATCTTGCTTGTTTTACGTATAGATGTATTATTTTAATTTTTGTTCAAAACCACAATTACTTCCACAAAGCAGCTGTGTAGTATAAACCAAAAAACACTGGCTCATTCACACTACTTTTCTCAGTTTGCAGCTGATATGACCTGCTCTTGTTGAACACTTCAAAGTACAGTGGCTGCAAATTGCAGAGGGCATTTTCTAGCGGGTCTAGAGCAGGCCTAGACTAAACAACCATTTCAACTATTGCTTTGACAATTATATCTAATATGCAGAAATATCAACCTCATTTAATGAAAGTATAATATACCACATGTTCTTCTGTTTTTCTCATACTAAAAGTAACACATCGTCGTTTTTGCTCATCTTAAAATCCCACATCGTACATTCCATCTGCAAACTGGAGAATGAGTAAACCTTTAAAACATCCTCCTAGACTAAGTATTAGGGAAAGATATAAGGAGGTAAAGCCAAAGTACTAGCTCATACACTTTAACTACTGTGACCATCACCTGCCAGGATATAACTATCAAGTGGTTATTGCATCATGAAGTCAAGGAAAGGTCACTTATTATTCATGCAGCATTGGCAAATTATTCTCACTACATTCTAAACTATTTCTACACTTAAATCAAAAGCAAAGTTATAAACTCCTTTGATTTCTACTACTCAGCAAACTGTCAATATACATCCATCCACTTCACAGAATACTGTCTTTTGCACGAGTCTATAAAAATTAATGTTTTTAAAATTTAGCCAGTGATGGACACAGACATTTTAAATGACCTGTCTGTAAGCCATGCTAACAGCAAAAAAAGCACATTATTCCTGAAGCCAACAATGATATCTAAGAGAAAAGACAGAGTTCAAACATCTTAAGCATAGTGAAGTGTGAACTTTAGTGATTATTAAGAAGAGTAAGAGTTGGAAATAAACTCCTCTTTAAACATATTACAGTGCTCTTCAATTAATTCCATGGAATTCAACAGGTTAAATATTGCAGGCAATTATAGGCAATTAAACTTACTAACAATTTAGGAAGCAACAAAAAATTGAAGTAGGAATGATGTTCCAAGAGACAAGTTTTACATTATCCTGAGGTTTCACACAGACTATATCACAATAATCTAGTTCTAGAGAGACAAAATCTACATACTGCTTAAGTCAAAGAAAAAAAAATACATGCAGCTAATTTAAATGTAATTTCAACATACTTCAGTTCAAAGAAAAGGTTTTCCCAGCTGTTTCCATTTATTTCAATCTTATCAGATTTGCACTTCAGATAGTTATCTGCCAAACTGATCTCCAGTTCAATGAAGCAAGGAGCAAAATATCCATAGCACATGTAATCCATTTGTAATTATTTCAAGTACTCTGCTCAGTGACATATACCAGGCATGAAAGGTGTCAATATACGTTTTCAGCACCCAAAGGGAAATCCTCAGAGATGGAAGAAAAACTTCCACTTCGGAAGGAAAAAAGTTACAGTATGCATAAACCCCCAGATATATCTCATGTAAGGAAAAATCCAAGCGATCTAGACAACAGATTTGATAATGCAACCCTCTGCTTTGTGAGAAGTAAACTTACTGAAGAGATAGTATCTAAAATCTAAGCAACAAAGCACGGCAGTCAAGGAGTCTGGATTCCACAGCCATGCCCACCCACATCTTCCAAGGCTTTCATTCACTTTCTCCAGAGTTAATGCTACTGACCAGTAGCCAAACAGCTCACTGTGTTTATATCAAGCGTCTTGCAATGCAAGAGAAGGCAGAAGACCTAAATATCATGCCCAAGATTTTAGAGAAAAGAACTGATGTCTTCATAAGAAGGAAACGGCAATTGAGAACAACACAGATGAATCACAGTGTTGCTTTTACAGACTGAGAGAGCTTAATTACTTTCAAAGCTGGACTCTTCCATATGCCTGGTAAATGCCTTTAAGCTTCTGGACTACTACCTACTTTGGGAGAATATGCTGAAATTTTTCCTCTGACAGATTATTTTACCTGGTGATAATAATAACTGTTACCTGAAACACAAATTGAAACTTAAGCCCCTTATGTCCCAGGAAAGCACTTTGAGAGCATGGCCACTGGCTACTGTGGGATCTACCTTCCCCTCTCTCTAGTTCTGATCACAGTCTCCACTCTGCAAAACTAAGACACTGTAGATTAAAACATACATTGCAGGGGGGAAAGAATAACAAGAGTTTTGGAGGAGGAAACAGTTTATGATGTAAAACCTCTTCACTGAAAATATCCTGAAGTAGCACTGCACATAAAGCCCAACAGACATTTCCCAACTACCTTCCATTCAACAGCATCCTAAAGAAGATTAGGAAATGGATCTTCCATTTTGTGTTTCAGTTACAAGGGCCGTGTAATATTTGTTATTAAATTGTACTAGGAACGTCCTTATTACTGCTTGCATAACAATTAAATAACATGTCTGGAAATCCCCCACTTTAAAATTTTAATATTTACAAAGTTTTATTAATATGCCTGTTTTCCCTTGGGATGAAGCACATCTGAGGCAGTTTAAGAATCTAAATAATCCATAGCAGAGCAAGGTGATCTTGGATATTCACTTCCTTCCACAGACACCTCATCTCTACAAAAATCTAGGCTAGCAAATATTCTCCCAATCTTCAAATTCTTCAAAGGAGAACAAGGAATAAAAAACATCCACTATAAACTCCCTGGTAAAGTATTTTTCAGTGTATTTCTCAATACAGTGCCTTCATACTAAACTAGAAACACTGAATACTTCATAGCTTTGCAAGGAAAGTTAGCAATACAAGGCAAACACCTGTGGCCATGATTCATGCAACATCTTCTCCTGAACTTCACAATTTAAACTTTGGTAAATTCTTTTTTACATCTTTATTTGTTAAGATCTAAACAATTTTCATTTGCCTAATAAAGTTATGATTCTAACCATTTTATCATGAAAGCAATCTATCATTGAAGTGGGGTTTTTTTTCCTCAACTAAAGTACAGTTATGTGAATTTTTCATAAAGACAAAGATCCTATTTGCAGAAGGTCACACTATATAAAAAGAAAACCTTCCCACTCCTGGTATCTTCTAAATGCCTTTTAGAAGAAAATTGGAGCACATATTACAGTTGATAGAAAATCATTTGACAGCTTACAAAACCCCTACAAAATCTAGCCTCTATGCCAAAACATATACATTTTTTTAAAAATCACATCTCTAAATGGAGAGCAAACCCTTTTTAAACTTATTTTCACCTGTTATAGCATAAAGTGATTAGATGGAAGAACATTATTTTAATTAAAATGTCATCATCTAATACTTGGGGCACATAAAAAGTACTCAAACAGCATTTATTCTCTTCATATCTAAACCAGGATATTGTTAAGAGTTTTGATGCATCTGTTGAGTTCAGCTGCCATGGTATCATAGTGACATCAGTCTTTAGATAACATATACCCAATTCAATTAAAACTTCATAGCGATCACTATAGTTATCCATCACATCAAATTGCACTTAAAAGTAAATTAGGAAGCAGTGCAGATCATGGAGCATCAGCTTAAAGTGTTCTCTCTGCAAGCAACTGAAAACCTACCATCTTCTACATCAACTTAAGTCTCCAAGTAATTCAAAGGCTTACCAAATTTTAGAACACGGTACAGAGCTCCATTCCTGAGGTAATGAATTTGGATCACTGATACAAAGCTTTGTTTTTCTGAGCAGAGGATACTCATAAAAGCCTGAAGATCCTACTGCAGTCTCACAAACACTGAAGTAACGGGGTGGAAGCGAAAGGAGGGTGTGAAAAAATTCTGCTGAAAAAATCCAAATCATAACTGCTACCCTACTGCTCTCCCTTCAGGAAAATAATGCTATCATACTGTTTGTACGGGTGCACGACTGCGTGGCACACGTTGATATTGCTCAAATAATTAAGATTCCTTATCAAAGTAAGAGATACGATATGACCAAAATACTGCCCATGCAAGAGATGTATCCTGACTTCTTTAGGAGGAACAGAATCTGTTCGCGAACGGGTTTAGTAGCTCATGGAAGATCACACTAAAGAAATACCTTGGGCAAAAATTTCACCACTTAACCAATGATAACTGGACTAGAAAAAAGAGAGCTGAAGACCTGTAGGTTTCCCCACAGAGGCAGTAAGACCAACTGTCACAGTGTAATTTTTTTCTGCTTTAATACTATTAATCAGCCTCTGCTGTATTTTTAAAATGCACATGGGTACGGCCCCGAATCATGCTTTTCTCCCCAAAAAATGACTCCAAAAACTACCAGCACAGCACATGACATGTTCAGCCATAATCGTATTTCATTTGGCCATATGAGCAAATGTCATCTCTGCACACAAAAAAATCTGGAGTACCAGGTTTTATGCTTCCCTCTTCCATCTCCTCATGAAATATATACCTTATCAGGCCCAGTATACATCTAATAGCTAAGGCTATGTAGTTATATCGCAATATATCATATTAATATTTCTCCAAGATAAATTATCTAGAGACTAAATGTATTAAAACATTGGTCCTGGTTTTATATATGCCATGAGCTATCAAGAATATGCCTTTAGTCCTTTTGAAGCAACTCTGGACAGAGGAAGGAGGATCCAAGAAGATTATACAAGAGCTGAACAGCATTTGAGTCAGTTAGTCTAAGTTTAGATTCAGTAGAAAAAAAGCTCTTAAGTCAAAGATGAATCTGA
Organism: Cephalopterus ornatus; assembly: GCA_013396775.1. Lineage (NCBI taxonomy): Eukaryota > Metazoa > Chordata > Aves > Passeriformes > Cotingidae > Cephalopterus > Cephalopterus ornatus. Next base: position 445,068 of record VZRE01001189.1, read on the forward strand.
CAAGAACCATCTAATTAGTTCTCTTACACATATTCCACTGGCGATTCAGTTGATTTACTACAGAAAAAAGGATTTTTCAAGTGTCAAAGATTTTGTAAATTCAAAGGCATCAAGGAAAATTATGGAACCTATTTTGTACCATTTCACCTTGGAGCCACAATAACAGGATGAATGCTTCATGCACATGAGCAAGAAAGAAATATTTTTAATCCTTTCATGAGAGAGTAAGGAAGATCACAGTTGTTCCTACTTAGTCATGTATTTCAAGAAAATATCTGACAAATGAAAGGAAGTACAGTAGCATATTTGCTTTATGGATATGCACTCAATTCATACAAGCCTCCTTTGCCTTTTAGGCACAGAGAGAGAGTCCTTTTCGATGAAAATGCTTTCTTTGCGGGTGACATCTGTTTCCCCATGCAGAAGTCTTGTCTCGCAACTGCACGTGAGCACCTTCAACAGCCTGATGTCACTCATTTAGAAGGGATAACAGAAGCAGGACTTCTCTCTTTTGGCTGGTTTAATTACCCCGACAGGATGCCAGGCCAGACAAGATGGTGCTTCTAGGTTCAGTGTACTGTATGCATTTCTGATAAATGGGAAAAGAATAGATGACCTGGCAGAAGGCTCAGACAATAACATGTGATTTACAGGACATGAATGCAGCTACTATAAGATTTATCTGACAGCCCTCTCCGATAGTGGACTGTTGAGTATCCGATGGAATGATTTCTAGTCTGGAAAGTCTGCTACTGAGTAGCCATACACATTATTTATTTATTAGATGTTTTGGGTTGAAACCATTTTTAAATGATGCACTTCACAATGCTCAGCCATAAATTTAGCTTTAAACCCTAGAAGGGAGGTAGTGTTATTGGAATGTGTGTCAGACTGAATTAGGATGAGCAACACAACGCTTTTATAAAGTGGCCTTGAATGCAACGTCGATTCTTTCAAAAATGATATTAATGTCAAATAAGCAGGAACACTTTGCAGTAATATTAAATGAAGGATTCTTTATGTTTTGATAGATTTATAGAAATGTAAGTACACAAACAGAGACACGTCTCAAAATGTAGCGTGTCTATCAAAAAACTGGTTTTGTCTTAGAAAAAGCCTCTTGTGTATCTCTCAAACCACCTGTTTCTCTTTTTGCCTTGTTTAAATAGAAAGCAGTACACCAACATGCAAACATTAAACAAATACAAAAGCAATGGTCTTTTTCCATATGCCTAAAAACAGGAAATTTAAACAAAAAAAGAAATTACCAGGTGTCACAAACAGCTCCACAGCATGGTACCTTATGATTTTTTTTTTTAAATCACTTAAGCTAGGAAGGAGGTTTATTTTCAAAATTTTATGAAAAATTTACTTGCGCGACATTATTATGCCATTTTGCACTTCTGAGGAAAAAAAAACATGTATTTCAGCCACAAATCTAAATAAACATCAGGAAGAAGTCAAATGTTTAAGAAAAAACAATCCAATGGCTTGCATTGGATATACAACGTTTAAAATGAATTTTGAGAAGAGGTTATCTTACAAACACCAAAGATTAATCAAAGCAATCTTTCAATTTCATAACGTGATGGCTGACAAATTTGTGAAGTTTTAAATCAAATTTGCAGATACTTACTTCCTAACTATGCCACATTATTTATGTGATTAAAAACTGTTTTTTGACCTGATCTTTTGATCTTTGGCACTTCATCCTCTCCATCTCCTCTTAAAAATTAATTAAAATTTTAGCAAAAGGATATCACTTCATTTCCCACCCTATCTTGCAGGGGGACAAAAAAGAAAAGAAAAAGGAAAAAAAAAAGGAAAAAAAAAAATCAATCAAGCTCAACCCCATCTCCTCCCAGTATCTGTAAAATGTCGGCTTGAAATTCAATTTCATATCTCTCAAGCTTTCATGTAGCAAAAGACAGTTCACTTCTTAACAAAATAAATCACTTCTGTGATTGCCATGCTGACCTCTTTGAATTAGGAAAATTCAAAGTGAAAAATGTAATTATCACCCCAGGACAATCTGTATACATCTGGAGCTAATTTTAGATTCATTTCTCACATCATTTTTCATATTCTGCCAAAAATTACAGCTGCTGTGCAACTTTAGAAAGACTTTGAGGTCTTTGCGACTTTATTGGTTTATTTCTACTTTTTCACAAAGAACAACCTCGGTCTCTGCAACCAGCCCTGCTAAGCAATCACGGTAGCTTCAATTTGATTAGATTAGCATTAAGTGGCATTGTGACACATATGACAAATAGATGCATTAGAGCACGTCATTTATTCCTTATCCTTTTCCACTTCCCAAAACCAAACAAGTGACGTACAGTACAGAGCACAACATGATTTTAAGAAAGATTAGATTACTCTACCAAAAAAAAGAGGGAAAGGTCAAGCACTAATTATTGATGTAAGCGGCATGGATACCGAAAACTAATTTTTTTAAATGGTAATACGAAGCTGTCAGACACATATTTAATACTCAGATTAGTTTTTACTCTAACACACAATGAATAGTAAAATTTGTATATGGATTTCTCGGAAGCAAAGATTCTTTTCTAATCTAAATCAGCTCCAAGTTCATATTCTAGAAGTTGTGAACAAGGTTCACTTCCAGTATCGCCATGTGTAAAATAACAATCTCTAAATTCCAAAAGTTCCATAAGGAATATTAAATTCCTTTCAGTGCAAAAAGACACTGTATTTCCTGAGGAAGATGGAAAACTAGATGAGCAAAGTTCTAGTTACGTTCATTAATAATAACCTCACTAGAAAACATAACTACTCTTCACTAGTTCATTGTAAAATCTATTAGGTGTAATCTCCAGAAGTAATTGTTCTTATTGCACTTTATTGACAATGTAGACTATCGATTTTTCACACCTTCTATGATTCTTTCATTTGTATTCATGAAATGTCTATCAGCACACTCTAAATAAATTTGGCAATATAGGCACTAAAACGAATAAATCGATGTGAAGAAACATTAATTTTGCATTATCCTTATTCGTCAGGCAAGCAAACCATAAGGGTTGTAAATGAAGGTCAAAGGTTTTGAAATGGGTCAGAACCCTTGACCTCCAGACCAATACCATTCCCATTAAAAAAGGCTATTTTAAAGTTTTAAGTAGGGGAATTTACTACCAGAAAGGTATAATTTTTAAGGCACCAAAAGAAAGGCTCAATAAAAACAGTCTCCCGTTTAATTACCAAAAAAAAAAAAGAAACTCCAAAAAGAAAATCCAATTAATACAGCATACACAATTTAAAGTAAGTTCCTCAGGCTCTGGCTCTTTTCTAACCATGGGAACAGGCCACTTCTTAAATATCTAAGATCACTTTGCCCTTAGGAGTAGAGAATGTACCAAACTGCTGACAACCAGAGTTGCTTACTTAAATTTTTCTCAAATTCTTAGTACTTGTCAAATCAATTAAGAATGACAGGGTTTCAAAAGTATTTATCACTTGTTTCATAACCTCTACACAAAAGGAAAAATTCTATTTATCCCAGAGGATTCAGCATGTCAAGATGCAGAAATCAATGTTTCTTTAACTTTAATATTTTATTGATCCTATTTTATCTTATAAAAATGACAGCATAGAATTACTTAGGCACACCATCTTCAAGGTTATGTAAATGCTCAATAGTAAGGTAACATAAAACCATTCATATCTTCTCTCTTGAACTGAACAGACACAATTACTACGATTTTGTTTTTAATCAAAAGGCCTTGTACATTATCTCTTTACGTATGTCATATAAGCTTCAAGTCAAATTTAAAGTCAAATTTTAACTGTAATTTCCATTGTGTTCCAAGACAGCAGTTTCAGACATTGCTACTTAAATCTCACCTGAGAGCAAAGAAGCATCACCAGCTCCACAACTGAACTGCTAGATTTCATGCACACAAGACCTACAAAAAGAAAAAAGTATACAGAAATGCATGTTTATACGGCACCAGCTATTAACACAAACTATTCTGAAGTACAATAGATTAGAAGCATTTTGACAAACGAAAGAAAACCGAAATTTTCATACCAGTGATAGCAATACAGCTAATAGTAATACATTGCCCCCATTATTCACATAAATGTTTGTATGTCAAAATGATCCGAAGTGTGGTTAACATATGTTATATTAATCCACTGTATCTACATTTTGCTATTTCTTGAAGGATTGGGTCATTATATATGCAGAGAAGGAAATGGCTTTATGACCTTTGCTTTCTCCATGGCGCGTTCTCCTTTCAGCCCCCAGCTATCAATCAAGTTTCCATTTTGTTTCATGGCAGCAGACATCCCAAACACTCTTATTAGTACTTTGACCCTTAACCCCACACTAAACCTTAGCAGAAGTGCAAGCAGTAACCTATTATATATATTTTCAATTGTTTATAAACTAATTTGACTATTATTATTTGGGTTCACATTTTGTTTGGTGTTTTTCTGCAACTGGTTTTTAGGCCCCAAAATTGGTTTTATGTGCTTATTTTTGTCTATACAGTTCATACACTCCCAATAGTTATTCTGCCTTTTTTTTTTTTTGGTCATCCAATGTATGAAATACTCATCTATCTGTGTATATAACCTATACTACAGCCAAAATAGTTTGAAACCAGATTATCTTTTATCTTTAGAGATGAAAAAAATGTAACTAAATAGGATATTTAATTCTCTGGCAAATAGAGCTTTGAGGAAAATCACTTTTCTGGTTTTTCTTATTAAATGAATGCAATAATTTTGTTGACAAGGCAGCTTCCATTAAAACGTTTATCAGCTAAAGTGATGCCCACGTGCATAAACACAAGTAGAATCTCACCTTCTTGAGTCTCACAGAAGGCAACTCGTACACTTCTTCCTTCCATTTCTTCCTACCCAAAACAGTAAGCAAGATAAACTCCTAAACCAAATAACTTGAGTTTCAGTGAAGTTTATCAAGTCTCGATTTTGATATTAGCAGTCTTTAGTAAAACACTTGCCAGTGTTTGATACTCTGTGTTTCTGCCAATGTTAACCATACTGAGCACTACATACAGGATGACTGTCCTAATCCAACAAACAATTAGTTCTAAAAATGTTTTTAAGTGGAACTTTAATTCCCTAGGAAGAAACTAGATGTATTAGAACAAATACAGCTCACATGCAAGTTATCAGCTCCAGATAAGCAACCATAAGATTCTACCATGAGTGCACTTTTTGCTGGAAGCTCCAACAAGCTCTGGCTCTAATTCAAGTCACCTCTTTAACTGGAAAAAACCTGCAAGTTTCTCTCTAAAAATCACTGGATAAAGCATATGATATAGCCTAATAATGAGAAAATCAAAAAACTGGTGCCACTACTATACAGCATTCCAACAGACACAACTTTTTTAATCGAGCATGTTAATGTCTGCTTAGCAGAACTGAGCCTCATTTTTAAACAGCGAAATCCACCTGTAGAAAGAAAAGTCCATCATCTCAATCATTTGATGCCACTCTTCAGCAAGAGAAGCCATGATCAATGCTGTGCACATGAATCTTCATCTTCTCAGAAGTACCAGAGAATTATTTTCAATACTGCCAACGTATTCCTCTTACCTGTATGGCTGCCTTCCAACAGGAAACCAGAAAGGCAGAAGCAGACTCACATGCAAGACATAGACCAGAAACATGCTCTCCTGACTTATTTCCCAAGAAGCCTTCTGCTATAACATCCCAGTAAAAATGCAAGGTCTTTGTGCTTAACTTTATACGTTATATACTTCAGTTTGCAAAAAAGCGTTGACCACAACACCAATTTTTTTTTTTTTAAGGCTCACAAAACATATTTCTTACACCAGCTTCTATGGGACAATTTGCTGGAAGAGTTGGAAAACTAAGGAAGAGACAACTGTAGCTGGTCTCTCATAATGAGATACAGGAAATTATGAGATGAGATGGACACAAAGAGGTCGCAGAGACAGTAAAGATGAGGGAGGCAATGACAATGACCTCAGATGACTAAAGAACAGGAGGCAGAGAAATCAGTGAACAGCACTGTTTGGAAAGGAAGGAAAAAATCTTCTAAATAAAGAAATCTCGAGTCTCCAAAGTAAAGCAAAGCACACATTAAAAAAAACCTTCTTTTAAATGGAAACTTACTTGTACCTTCTATCAGCAACTCCTGCCCGTGGCTTCCCAAAAGAGTCCGAGAAAGAAAGGGAGCAAAATCCACAAAAATCTCTCTCAGAAGTGGGGCAGCTTTTTCCAAAGCATGTTCAAGCCTGTCTGTAATACTAGTAGAGAGATACATGTGATTAGCAACACAAGAAGGCAGCTACTGAAATTTTGTAAAAACTAATATAGATTTTGACAATGTTAAGTGATATACACATATAAGAAGGAATAAATCTGCCACTCTGTATTTTCACAAACCCTCATTAGGTATTGAACATCAGCAAAAGAACATTCTTAAGTTACGTGGAAAAAGAATATCAACTGTAATATCAAAAAAGTGACCCACAGCACAGCTGTTCAGATGTTCAGTTGAAGCAGTTACCTCATATTTGAGGCAGAATCCTCCGGCACTGAAGAAACTGTAGGAACAGATGGCAATTTTGAATTAGATGATCCCCTTCCTACAAGAGAAAGCAATAATAAACAAATCATATTAAAAAAATTACATGAGAAATCATGGTTTTCAAGCGTTGTGTGAGAAGTAGGTAAAATCCTTTCGCCTCTTTGTACCTCAAACGTTTTCTTCCATAAGAGTCATATTTACTTGCATTTATATTTACCAAGTATGCCATGGCAAGCTTTTTAAATGCTGCTCCAGTACAAATAGGAAGTAATTCAAGGAATTACGAACAATTCAGTTCGTTTTGTGAAGGAAGTCAGACTAGACTGCAGTGATCCCTTTTGGTCTTATAAGCCATAATTCTCTCTGAACAAACTCAGTCACACAACCTTAAGCAGTGAATACAAACAATGTCTTACACCTTTAATGTTCCTGTAGTGTGCTAATATATATAATAATATTAACATATAATAAGGTAAAGCCAAATGGTAAAGTTTTAAAGCATCTATTTTGGTTACTGAAAGTGCTCATCTAATTTCAAGTAACTCACACAGTATTTTTGTGTAAAATTAAAATATTTTTGCGTAAAAATCATGCAGAAAACAAAATGAGTGGATACTTTCCAACTGCCTGGCTTAAATTTTTGCAACATTAGGACTCTGACCGAGACAGTTATGATAAAATTTTCCATTGCACTGCCAGTGTCATTAGCGTGATGGCAGTGGTATAACCTCATTTATGACTTATTAACTTTCCCCCATCAATTATTCAGAGGTTGATAGGGAAGACTGGGTCACTTATGCATCCTACACTTACAGAAAAAGAAAAAAAAAAAAAAAGCAGTTGCGCTACGTCAAATTGACACTACATGGCTCTCATCGGCACAGGAGGAATCTGTAAATATTAAATTCTGCTGTTCGGTATAGAAAGAGAAATACAAACTCCATCCTGCAGTATGGATTGGTATCAGCGATGATGAACAGGGGGTAAGCAAAGACAGCCAGAGACTTCACAGATATTTTCTGCCAGGATAGGAATGGTGACTCACAAATCTTACATTGCATTCCAAACTTTAGAGAGGAATGAATCTTAGCAGACAGATTTCTGTGCATTTCCCAGGAGCACGACTGCTTCTAGTCCATCTGCAATCCTATCTCTTTCCACCCTTAGACCCTGTCCTATTCTCTTTCCTCTCACCTCGCCATTTTCAGATTCTTATGCTGCTGGAGAAAA
>VZRE01001189.1:452861-486782 GCA_013396775.1 Cephalopterus ornatus
AAAAAAAAAAAAAAAAAAGGCATGAAAGAAGAGAGTTTAATCATTTCAGTTCTCACATCTACCTTAGCAAAGACGTGACCCTTCTCAGAACTGTAACTATAGAAAACATTCCTGATGGTCCCACCTACAATGGAGTGAGCTCACTTAAATGCAACCTGTCTGGAAATCAGCTGCTAAGATCTTGAAACTGTCTACCAAAATGTGTCAACTGCAACTCTTCAAAGTCTTTTAACCTGACTGAGGTGGAACAGAATTGAAAAGTGATGGCAAAGGCAGATCCTTGAGATAGTGAATTTATTTCTCCTGTCAAATATTAAACTTCTGCTCCAAAACTGTGGCATGTAGAGCTTCCTCCAAGAAATATTGGAGTTTTGTGCTGGGTAGGGTGGGGTTTTTTTGTTTTTCTATCCAGGGAAGATGGTTTTTTTCTAATCTTGTTTCAAAGACATCACAGAAGCTAATAAAATAAACCACAGCATCAAAATAATGAAAAGTTTTGCTCTTATTTCTTTTTCATCCTTCACAGGCAGGAGATATCTTTGTGACTGTGATTCACTTATGCTTTTCATAAATTCAGCCTGAAGCTGTATGGGGATGATGGGATCAGAAGGAAATTGAGTGGGCCATACAGAATGAAGGATAAGAAAGTGGTGAACAAAGTGTTAGTTGAAAGCAAATTGAAACATCAATCTTCTGGGCATTGTATCCTAAATAATTTATCTAATAAAGGCTAATCGAATATATACTCCTGGAAATCTAGCCAATGGTGATGGTCAGATTTTGTAAACGTTTTCAGTATTTTCACAGATATAATTCCATTTCTTTAAGATCTAGTTTTACATAGTCAAACCACCAAAAAGTACTTTGGGTATTCCCAAAGGAAAAGCTGTCAAATGATGTGCCAAAAATTAGAACAGAGCCTCCTGCACGGAAAAACAAAACATAAGACAGCAAGCCACATGATTCAGTGGTTGCAAGGACTCCAGTTGTTTGTCAGATACTTAAGAGCTTTTTTAACTAATTTTTTTTTAATTAAGATTTTAAAACAATTATTTCCTTTTTCATGATAACCTTTATTCAAATAATTTCACTAGAATTCCCAGCTTTCTCCCTAAAGCCCAACATCCCTAATCTCATTTAACAAGGCCCCTCTAGTTTAAAAATATTCTGAAGTCCACCTGCCCAGTAGTGAATTTACACCCACACACTCTCCATAAGGGGAAATCAGCACATTGGTCTGGGGTAGTTCAACACAACACAAACTGAAATGGAGTCCAAAGCCTTCAAAATCAAAAAGTCCTCTCAACACACAGACTGTGCCTGCAGAATGTCTTGTTATGTAAATGCTCAAATGCTTTTTACTACATCTAAAATCTGTGACCAGTAATCCACTACTTATTGGGTATGGTTATAAAGTCAATAGTATATACAACTAAAATCCCACCCTATTAAATGCAAGGATCATTTTATCAGTATAAAATAACACTTGACAGGGCAGCATAACAGCGTGAGTTTTACAGCTAAATGAGATGAAAATAATTCTATGCAATATTTAGGCCATCAGCAAAATAACTGAGGGAAAAAAATAGAAAAAAGATCAAGGGAAACATCTGCAAGGACAATGAAAGGGCATAATAGCCATCATGAGGCCAACAGAGAGACATACGCTCAGTCTAGGATAACTTGGGTTTTTTGTTGTTTATTTTTGGGGATGGGTTGGGGTTTTTTTGGTTTCCCGTTTTTTCAACACAACTGCTAAAAACAGTTTGAGTGGGAGGTAAAGGAAATCACTGACAACACAGGACATGATTGTTTTTTCTTCTAGAAATAAAAACCAACTGTGCAAAACAGATTATGCATAAATGTAGAACTATGAAATTGTAGGTTAAACTAACTTTCAAACACAGACATAACAGAAAAAGCACTGATCATTCGAATTTGACAACAGCCTAAGGCAGGCATCTACATAAACTGATGTTCTTTTTTTGAAGATTACATGAAGATATTTATGGTCTGAATTTCTTCAGGCTTATCAACACCTAAGTCCACATTCCAAACTCAGATATATTTCACTAAAAGGGGTGAATCTCAGATTTATTGCAGCTGAGCACTTCAGTGGTTTTTTCAATAGGATTAGGCATAATGACTTCTGTATGCAAATTTTGTTTTGTGAAAGTACTTTTTTTACTTTATTTAACTCAGAGGTGGCTTTTCATTCTACTTTTTTCCGCCTTTAGTGAAAAAGATGAAAATACTTCAGTAGCATATTTTCACCCACAACACACATGTGGGTAAGTGCAGTAGCTACTTCAAACATGTGGAACTAAACTGACTTATCTCTTCCTTATCCTTTCACTGATAAACTGGCTCCTTCAAACTGACAGTTTTACAGACATTTGCAAGAACATAAAAGAAAATGCAAATAGATCATCTGTCTAGCACCCTTACAGTGAAGGCTTATTGTTTATTCAAGGTCCCCAAGGGTCTAAACAAATAAGTGTCTCTAGCAATAAAATATTGTTAAAGAAACTCCTTGTGCAAGATCCTTACACGCTTTTACATACACACTTCCAAAGTACACTTGGCAATACACAAGCAGTACATGAGGATATACTTGACTCTGTGAGAACAGAGATGAGGTAAAAAGAATAACAGTTGAATTAAATAACCATACCCCCTTAATTTTGTACAACAGACCTACCATACACTGATGCCCTTTGTGGAAGAGGTATCCAGTAAAATAATGAGCTTACTCAAAAATACACTTCCGGGGGTGGAAGTGCACAATGCAAGACTACAATGAAAGGTTTTACAAGCTAATACAAGGGATCTGTTACATAAACACATCTGTAGGCTAAAACAAAACAGACTTCATGAAACAATGGTGAAAACTTCTCTTAAGAGAAGTGGCTTTAAAACAGTTTGTTTTACTGACACAATAGCAAGCCATTTCCATTGCATATCACCAGCATTCGAGATTTTTAAAAGTGTCATTTTGCTTCGGTAACTAGCCTTCAACTACTGTCACTGTAAAGTTGGAATTCTCTTTGAAATTGTTACTATAATCCAGTGAATTTCTTGAATAACCTCAACACTGATGGTAACTCAGTTCACACTCATTTTTCTTACTTTAGTTTGTCTCCTAATTTATTTTATTGCAAGACTTCCAGTTCATTTTCACCTATATATAAAAATCAATAAATACCACTCATATTTGCAAAACAAGCCAACTTGTTTAGAGAAAATTTACATTTCTCTATATACAGAACTAGCATTCAGGAGTCACAACTCCATTTTTATCTCCTGTTACTGCTTATCCCTGGGTTTCTTCCAAGCATCCACCTCCTTTTTCACCTCAGCCTTTGACATGGCCTCATTTATGACTTCGCACTTCGGGGAACACCCCCTGTGTCTTCCCAGGAGAAGTAAAAATCCCGTGGGCAACTCTGGGTGGCTCAGAGGCAAAACAAGTGAAACTCAAAGAACTTCAAGTAGGAAGGGGAAGAAACAGGCAACAGAAAATGAGTGGAACTTGCCCGTGTTTCTTACATTCAGAGCATCAGTAAGGACAAGAGGCAATTCACTCCTGCTTCCCACAGACTTCTCGTACACTCTTCTCATAGAAGCTGTATTTGAACAACCATTTGCCAACTGAATAGTGAAACAGAGAATTCTTTAGAATGAAGCAGTAATAAAACACATGTGAAATCTTTCAAGTACATAAACAGAGAAACTCAGAGCATCAGAGAAAACACTGGGAGTGCAAACTGCAAAACAGTTTAAAGAATTCACACCACTTCAGAACATTACAGCTGTAATTGAAACATTTAAAAGGAAAACAAAGTGACAAACAAAAACACAGGCACCCTGTTAGCATATTCACATCAGCTCAGGTGACTCAGCCAAGTCCTGCCTACCCAAATATTAGTCCTGTCTTAGCAGCAGCCCTTCTTGGACACAGCATGTGCAGGTAAATCTCACATTCAGCCTATGAGACAATCCAAGGAAGAAATAACTCGAGTGAATTCCCCCTTCTTAGATTACTATGGGTAAATATGTTCATTTGCTCAACACCACCCTCTGTAAGAGACAATAAATGATTGGCTCAACACGGGCCACCAAGCTTTATTTTCTCCATGCATTTCAAAGATATTTCAACAGCTGGACTAGCAATTCCAGCAAACCAACAACCCAAGTATCAGCCATCAGCAACATACTGACAGGAAAGTTCAGACCACAAGGGGCACTTCTGTATTTTTGTGCTGTGAAATACGCTGCAGCTTGAATGAGTAAAGGTGAAGGAACTTCTGCAAAAAGGCCAGGCTGTCTGAGGCCAAAACGTGTTTTCAACCACTTTCAAAGTATCAGAGGAACAGAGTGAGCTTAGATGGTTATCTTTCCAACTTGTCAACACTCCGTGTTTGGCAGGCCAGGATATGTCACATCCACGTGATATGGGCTCAGGACCATCTCAAGCATCAAATATCTGAGATACTGCAACCCTTGAGCTGCAGGCAAGATGCAAAACTTCAGGAAAAATTATGGGGAAGGAGGTTGATGAATTCTGAGCACACAAAAATGGCAATGGAGGCACCTGGCACCACACAGACTGACTGGTATTTCAACACAAGCAATTCTGGCATCACATCTAGAGGTGGAGGATGCTGACATACCATATAAAACTTATTGCCAAATTGAGTGCATGTACACAGTGCAATTAGAACACTGTCACCTGCTGTTTAATCCTATTTCAATGTCTGCATCTCACTTTCATCTCTGTTTTGGAGTAAATCTGCTCGAGTTTTCACAGTAAAGCATGATATGTTAGTATATTATGGTTCTATTAATCAGTTTTTAAAATTTATGAAACAAATTTATATTCACTACACAGGCCCCTTAAGCTCAGCATATTTTAAAAAGGATTTAATTCATTTATTGTCTTAATTAAAGAAAGTAAACAGAATTATAATGAATGTTAGCTGAAAAAACAAGAAAGATGCATTGATTCTCTGCTGCATGAAAACAAAAATTAGTGAAAGAACATGAAATCAGAGGAAATTTATATACATTTTGGTTTCATAGGAAGTTTGCTTATTGCTACTTCCATACTCAAACAAAAAAAAAAAAACAAATTAAGGCCTTATACAGAACTTGATTTCTAACTCAATGTGTGCTCAATTTTACATGAGCAACATTAGATGTAAACCACTCCAACTCTGCAAAATTTTTGTTTCCATGCCATTATTTTACCAGGGCTAAAAGGAACAGTCTCACGTTTTAATCTGTTTAAGGCATGATTTCACTTATCCCTTTACTCTTTCTTTTAATTAATTAGATTGCCAGTCTAAACATGCCTATTTTTAATCCTGATTAGTTTCTTTTTATGCATATCAGTTCAGATTGCACGTCCAATTTTTGCCAAAACTCCCAGACATGCTGAAAGTCACACAGTTACAAACTACGTTAGTATTGTTTATTGTCTGGATTTCTCATACATTCTGCAGGCACAGGAGCACCTATTTTTTTCTTCTATACGTTCCTAAAAGATTGACTTAATCTGAAAATCAATGTTGGTCTGTTTTGTTTTTATTAGAAGCAAGTGAACACTTGCTTCAGAAATTGTAATAATTAAGGCCTCAGCTAATCGGGGTAAACCAGTCAGAAATTAACAAGTTCACAATTATTTAAAACAATTTCAGTGTAGGTGAGGTTTTATTATTTTTAAAACAGATCAGCTTCTCAGAGCCAATCTTCACCAAAGAATGGTGACACTTCGAAAGACAGTTAATTCCCCTATTTCCATCACTACTCCTAAACTAGTACAGTGCTACCTCCCGCAATTTTGGTGACAAAAGTGAATTCTCCCCTTTTCGAAAAGTAAGAACATAGTAGATTTCAATAGCTTTTCTTTTCCTTTATCGTGGCTGGAACAAAAACTTTTTTTACTTTCCCAAGAAATGGAATGGGCAGTTGAAGATTTGCAACAAGCATCTTCCAGACACATGAGTACTACAGGACATGATAACAGATGACTTTTTTTTCCCCAGCCTTTCCAGTTTGGATATAAGTTCATAAAACCAGGAAGCAAGAAACTCAAACACTGAAAAAAACACCAGTAATCAGGCATAGTTTGAGACTGCCTTGATTTAAGATGCAAATCAATTCTAAGTCTTGAAATCAAACTTCACTGGCACGATTATGAGATTCTACACAGCCTTGTGACTCACACATGGCTAAGTAGAAAAGCATGCCTTTGACACAGCATATAAGGTTAAACATCATTTATCTCACACAAGAACAACCAGAAAAACTAAGGGTTCAAAGGAACACTTGCTTATAAACAACCTACTCAATTTTGTCCCCACTGAAAAAAACTGTCCAAAGCAATTAGTTTGGCATCAACACTGAATTTGACCTCAGGCTAAAGCTATTGGAAACACTTGTATGTAATTTTCAGTTCTACTTAGCACTAACACATATATCCTTAGGCAAATACCCTAGAATTTATAAATAAGCCTATACTTTACATAATAAATCTGTAACAAAAAGCAGGCTTTAGAATACACCAGATTTATACTAAATACAAGTTCATATAGTATGTCTGCTTTACAAAATAGCGAGAAATCTTAAAATTATGACAAATATTGCTCAGACATTTGCATTTATTGCAAAGTTGGGTTTTTTTCTAATACGGCACTACTTCTGTAATTTTTTTATTTATAAACAGGTTAGTTTTTAGATTTGTGTAGCCACAGCAGCAAAATTAGGAATAATAAAATGATCTGGGGACAAATTCTCAGAAAATATTCAAAAGTATGACTTCTTATATTCATGAATCCTTGTGATGTCACTGACAGTCCAGTCTAACTTAAAGCCACGCCTATTTTCCTGAAAAGTATCTGATACTGGTCAGTGTTAGAGGCACAGATACCAAATGCAGGCCTGCAAGCTGCTGTGTGAGGGGATATGACAAAGTTTAGACAAAGCAGTATGCAGGATAAAAACATCTCAAAGGTCCTTTTGTCTGACTCGATAATTTAGGACATACCACACACAGCCCAGTAGTATAAAAAAAGAAAAAAAAAAAAACAAAGCAGTATCTGTCAGGACATTTCCCCGCAAGAAAATACAACCAGCAATTCATTATCAATATTCTTAGTACAAGTAAGACTCATATATATATATATAGACACACACACACACACTAATCAGTAGGCACCTCAATGCCTGAAAAACAACTGTTCTCACCAATAGTGTTTTGTGATATGGATAACTACTGAAAAAAACATCTCACCTTCACATAACAAATAGCATGTAACAAAAAACTGTTTATTTGTATTCCAAGTGAGTGGTGAGGGAAGAAAAAGCAACAGAGGAAGGGATGGTACTTAAGTTGTTTAATTTACCCTTACTTACCAGGAGATTCTCCCGACAGATCTGGGGCTTGTGCTGAATCTAAAGAAGAAACCACACTGACAGCATTTGTAGGAATACCAACTGCAGCTGTAGAAGAGGAAATGGTTGATTTCTTCGGTGGTACAACAACACTCCTAGGTGAAGACAGAAAGTTAGTAAATCACACTGTATGAGAAGGTTACACATCATGATCATTGTTTTTAATTCCAGCAGTTATGCCTCTATGTCCTGCAAAAGTAACATTCCTTCCCTACTTTTTTTTCCCATCGTCTTTTGTAACCCACCTTAACCTAAAGGACACTTCATCCTTGTTTATGGTACACTTTTTTATGGTACACTATAACATCTCAGCCTCTTCCACAAAATCCCTGAGAAACAAGCACACAGTTTGAAGATCACCAGGACAAGTGTTCAGCAACTGGCTTTTTCTTTTCACCTTAGTTTCCCCAAGACTTGGTTTTAAACTCCAGGCAACACTTACAAAAGATGTCATAGCATTCAAAATTAAAATATTAAGGTGAATTATCAAGACCAAATATTGCCTTGAAGTCTATTACTGCTGGGATTCTAGTGCAGAACAGAAGACTGACTGAAGAAGGACAAAAACATTCTAACACATATCCACATGCACATACAAATGTTCACACATTTTAAAAATACCCTATGAATTTAAGTATATCTTGGCCATCAAGTTTTATTTATATGACAAACCAAAACACTCTTTGGAGTTAAGAGAGAATCTCCATCCTTTATACGAGTTAAATGTCAGGTCCTACAGTCAGCATTAAAGACTACATCAGAGGAAAAGATGCAAAGTGACAAGTTAGGCATGGAGATTTATCTGACATGTTACTGAGACATCTATTTATGCAATACCAATTTCAATTAAATTGTAGTACTTTATTCCAAATACCTAAAAGGCCTTGTTAAGCATACGTTAAAGGCATTTTTAATTGCAAGTTAGCTCCATAAACATGCAAAACCCCAGCTAATGAGGTAAAGAGTACAGCTGATATATAATGTACTCCCACTGCAGCGCTTACTTTTAATTACCTGGTGTTAACAATAAGCCGAAAATCTTCAACATTCAATTTATTTAATCACATCTTTTGTTGACGGTAATATAACTACACACTGAAAGTATTCCCTTAATAGCTTTAAAATATTCATTTTCTAAATAAAACAACTCAGAAACTTGACCTAAATTCAGGTGTGATAGCAACCAAAGAAGTTCTGTCAAATATTTCTAAAACAGTTCTTGTTGGAATGGGGAGAGGAGGACTGTATTTGACTCCCTTCTTCAGTCACAGGATGTCAAAAGATGTCACAGAAGCTAGACCACGTTACTGATTAAATCAACCCTCCTTAATGGCAGGAGTAGGCAGGCACCATACTTGGAGGCAGTACATGTCATATCATTATAAGGGTGACTGCTAATGTTAACTAGTCACTAAAAAAATAGAAGCAACAACACCTGAGCCCCAAGTCAAGACATTGTGCCTAAACCATGAATTTTCCTCTTATGTTCATGTCTGCTTCCCTGAAATATGAACAATGGACTTTAAAATATATATATATATTTAGACATTTTTCTAAAGTAGGACTACATTACCAAGTAATTTTGCATGACCCAGGTTTAAGAAAGGGATCTCTCACTCAAGATTCTGTGACATTCACCACCTGGAAACTGTTACTACTATTCTATAAAACACATTCAAACACATGGAAGGGGTTGGGAAATGAATATATGTTTACTAAATACAAATTCACCCAGACATAGTACACTTTCAGACATTTCTGCAACATTCATGATACAGCACTGAAGCCCAGGTGTATTCCTCTGCAGATTTTAAGTTCTTTTACTGTATAGATATCTAAATTAATGAAATACTAATCAATAATATTAAACCCAAAATCATATCGACAGATTATAAACATGTGTCTATCCAGGGGGACTCAATGAGACCTTAGTGCACGATGTGGAAAAATTTCTTTGCGTACCCACTAAGTTACAGAAACAATATCCTTTTGCTGTTAGCTAATAGAGATACAATTATATCGGATGCAAGGTGATATGGGTGGGAGAATGCTTAGTGACAAATTTTGGTGCACATGTACATGGAAGTTGTGAACGCACAAGTTGTGTCTGTTCAAAACATGTAATTCACGTAACTAATTTTAAATTGGAAAACATCACACAACCCTGAGGATAAAAAACAAATCTTACAGAGAAGCTTTCTGTTTCCAGGGCTTACAGTCCATCAGAATTCTCTCAAAACATCAAATCAGAAGGGCTGTGTCTTCTGAATGCCTACAGTGATCCTATTCTCTGACCCTAGAGACCCAGGAACCAGGAAACAGGTTGCATTATAAGTTGTAAAGAAAAAGCCAGAAGCACACCTTAAAAAAAAAAAAATTAAATGGCTGAATTTTGACTTATGTTATATATTAGAAAAAACTCCTTTTAGACAAAAATCAAGGAATAAACATGCTGGAAAGATCAAAAAGGAGTTTTAGAACTGGAGTAAGTTTTAGCACTACTAGAAGCAGCTGCTCACAGGGCAAGTAACAGCTCTGGAAGTGCATGGGAGCGAGGAAGCCGGAGAGCAGACAGAGCTGTTACCTTAACACTGCTCATCTGCAGCTGACAATGAGTGCAGACAGAAGAAATCCCAGATACAAGAGCCTTCCATTCTCTGTGCTGTTTCTGACAAAACACTGCATATTATCATTCCTTCCTGTAAACTTCTACTGACCTGCAGTGTTCTTAAGTGTAGTTGCACTGAGGGAGTAGTTTCAGCAAGTTGACAGACTCTACAGCTACTCAAGGAAAGGTGCGTTCAAACACAGGAATTAAAGACTGGAATTTTTTCCCCTGGGCTGCAACAGACAGCAGCAAATGACCACAACAGTCTCTTTTGCATTTTAAGATCATTTGTATACCTTGTCACCTTCAAATCAGTAGAAGTTTGGGAATACAAGTACAGCTGCTACTCTCACTTTCAGTAACTTACTTTCCAGGAAGTACATTAAAAAAAAAAAAAAAACACTATATATATTCTAACTCTTCCAATAAATCTTTCAGAATCTAGCAATGGCATTCACTACCAGGAAGATACCCTGACTACTGGGTCAGGAAATCTGGCACTTACTCAGCTGCAAAGTAGAGCTGTTACCAGGCTGCCTTTTTTTTTTTAATTACCCAACATCACTCCTTTTGCTTTGATTCAAGGAATAAAAATGAATAATACATGTTTCAGACTTGGAAATACAGAAGAACATATGCTCCTAAACAGTACACATGGGTGTGCCTGTGTACTCCAGAGTCACCACACGCTTTGAACAGGAGACACTGTTTCTCCCGAAGTTTTCTGGGAAACCCAGATTGTTTACTGGATACTACTGAAAAGAGTTTTAGCTTTTAGCTAAAACAAAAAAGATTTCAAAAAAAAATCTACTTCATAAATTCAACAATAAAAAGGCCCTGTTCGATCTTGGGCCCTTGGAAGAAAACAGAGGCTTTGAACAACTCACCATAAAGCTGTTTTCTAGCCTTGGACTAGTTCTGAAGAGTATTTATTTTAGATAGGGATCTGCAACAGTCAACTGAAATTATTCCTCTTTCTGAGCCAAAATAAAATAAACAGTATTTCTGGTGAGGAAAGAAGGTCCCTTCCGAGAGCTGTGTCAATCTGAAGAGCACAGCCAAAAGAAATGCTGGATATTGCCCAAAAACGTGATGTAAGAAAGCCCCAAATTGTGAGTGTACTTTGTCTTCTGCTCAGTTGCCACGACCTTCTGATGCAAAAAAGCCCCCTTGAAATAGTTCAAGAATCGCAAACCAAAACATCAAAGTATCTGGGCATAATGACTTCGCAGCTGTGCCTTGCTGCATTATTGGGAATGTAATATTTATTGCCATGCATGTTCTCCTTTTCAACAGTGCGACTGACCAATGTTACAGCTGCAGGATTTGGTTTAGCAGCTTCCATTTCCAAGCCTCCTTCAAATGTATGGAAGTTCATTTCAGCAATCACAAAGATTCATATTTACCACGTACTGGCAAGCAAATTAAGATTTTTGAAGCAGAAACACTGGTCGCATTTCTTTATTTACATTCTGAAATTCCTACCTTTTTTTCTTCTTTGTGTAGCAAAATGATATTTTCTTTGAATATTTAGGTAGAAATGCAACCATGTTTGAACAGAAATATTTGCCTTTAACTACCAATGTTTCTTTGTGTTGTTCTTTCAAAAGATTATTTAAATGCTAATATAAGGAAAATGAATGCAACTGGCAGAAAGAATGCGAGACAGTGGAAAATAAAGATTAAACATTGCAGTAAATAAACTCTGCGGAAAACAGTGTTTAGCTGATTATTAAATCAGGTAAATTTGTCAGAATTGTCTTAGAAATTGATGTGCTTTCAACCTCCCTTAACTAATAGGGCACTTCCTTTTAAAGAGTACACAGATAAGACAGTCTTTTTTTTGTACGTAATCTGACAAGCATTTCTTAAAAAGTTAAATATTGCTACACACGTGAATAAAATATTCGTCAATAAATAGCTTTATAGTACATTTCCTCAGATCTACAAAAATATTTTTAAAACCATCTGTAATCGTGCATTAATTTCATCAGAATAACAACGTACTTAAGCAACCTCACCCACGAGCAGAGATGCCTCACACGGAAAAAAAGCATCAATACATTTTACTCCTTAAGATTCACATTATCCCACCTCTTAAACTAACTCTATATTTTTGGGTTACATTTGTATATTAAAACATCCATTATCATAATATTCAGACACAGGAAAAATAAAATAAAATAGAAAAACTGCACAAAAAAAATATTCTTATGGTCTGTTTCAAGGAGACCTCAAGCACTACTAAGTAAGAATGATACTTCTGAATGCCTCATTTACATGACTGTATTAGATGTTTGCCTTTTTTTTCTTTGAAAATCAAATATTTAAGGTTTAAAGTAAGAATTTACAGCACGTGAACTGATAAACATAGGTCAGGCATAGTGAGAACTAGCCACCATAAATACATCCTAGCCAGAAGGTCAGTGTGTTATTAGTCCCAATTATGCTGAAGTGTAAGAAGTCTTCGTGTTGCAGACAATTATTCACTGCTGAATGAGCACAGACCACTGAGCTGAACACTGACTTCCCTCACAGACAAAGGCTTACGCAATAGTGATCTATTCTGCCAAATTCTATAAGGATTTACTTATTGAACCCTTCCTCAGTTTCAGATCACTGATTCTTCTGTTTCAATACAATGATAGAAAACATCTACATGTCCTAAAATTTTAGGATTTTCCCAAGTATTTATTTTTCATGAAGTTGGCAAGTCCCCATTTCGTTTTAAATATATTTCAAATTACAAGTTTTCCTTGGGTACAAGTCAAATATTCCTAATACAACACAGGGCAGTCCAAACTGATGACCTCACTGTAATAAAAAAATATTTACACGAGCTCTGATTCCTCTTGACGTACAGGAATTTACACAGATTTAATTCTTAGTGTTCTGTTTCTAAGCACTGAAAAGCAACACAGGTGACAGTTTGTCTGTACACCTACGGGATAGGGGTTTTAATTCAAAACTAGAAGAAAACAGCCCTGTACCAGGCTACCAAAACAATGCCCACTGCAAGGAGCAAAAGACCAGTAAAGAGGATCAGAGATTTATTTCCACCTCTGCTTTGCGAGGCAGGAAAGCAGCCTGCCATGTCAGTGTCCCTCTGTGGGCTCTGCTGTCTGTAGATAATACCCATTCTCTTATGTCTCCCTTGAAATACCCAAGGAGAAAGGAAGAACAAGAGACTCTCAAAACCATGAGAGATCAGAGGGTGGGGGGAGGGGAAGTGAAGATATGATAGAAAGAACACAGTCAATTTTGTGAGAGAACTTTAAAATCAGCTTGGCAGAGAGAAGACTTCAAATGGTTTGGCTCTTCAGCCCCTGCAGAATGCAAATTGTTGGTGTGCTGAAAGAGCTGAGCCTTTCACCACAGCACTTGTGCCTTTATCTGCAGATCCCCCATTCTCAAATTCTCTACCTACACCTGGTAGACTTAATCTTGTCAACAGCGAGTGTATTCTTTTTTTGCATTTGAGGTCCAAATCAATGAAGTCTAAAATGTATTTACTCCATATAAAAAAGGGACTTCAATGAAATTTAATCAAAATACCACAACCAACCGTTACAAAGGCACGTGCACGTCACTGACTGACAAAAGAGCAAAGGTGGGCTGAGTCAAACCAAGCAGCTTACAGACGATGTTCCAAAAAGATAAACAAGCTTAGTAACATATCTGTTCTGTAAGTTCCAGCACAGCTGCAGATTTAAGCTCTATGGTACAAGATCATGATGTCTGACAGCCTATATTCCTCTGAACCCTCAGCATCAGCTTCCTATAATGACACGGTTATTGAATGCATCCACAATGAGCAGCAGAAGCCAGGAGAGACCAAGATTTTATTTTAAAGTGCGCAGTAAAAATGGCAAGTGATAGGTTATGGGTTTTATTAGACTAACTGAAGAGAAATGTCGTCTCTCGTTTCATCCCAAGCTTTGGTTATTTTTATTTCTGTTTTATTTAAATTTGCCTGCATTAGCCTGCCCTCCTTTTTCTACAAGATTTCTACTAAAGAAGAAAACTGCTGTCTTAGGACATACTGAAATTGGAACACTAATTCAGTGTCCCTATGGATCTTGGGAAAAAGCCAATGCAAGTCTTGAACTTTATCAAGATAAACCCGTGGCACCCACTAATCACAAGATTGTATCTTCACATAAGATAAGGGGAAGATTTTTGGCATGGGAATGAACACATACACCTAGCTGTTCGTAAAGGCTTGCAACCTGGCAGCCTTTCAGTAAGGTTTCACTCACATAGCTGTTACTGTATACTCTCCAGCTATGGCTGGGAAGTTGATAATCCTTAAGATATGAGGAGAGTTTTGATTTCTGACACAGCATTCCTGAGATAAATGCAGGATCAGAGAGATGCTTTGAAATTCCCAGAGATACCCTGCTGGTAAACTGCTACATGGGAACAACTTTTAACAAACTGCCTTTAAAAAGAAAAAAAAAAATTAACTCACAGAACTCGTGTTTGCCATCAAACAATATATTAAATGTAAACCAGACACAGAAAATGAGAGAATCCCAAAGCCTGGTTTCCCAAAAAAACTTTCACAACATAACTTAGTATTTTTGTCTACCCCAGAGATAAAAGCTACTGTTTCCAACTCTATTCCAATTTCTTGTTAAAAGGGTGATTTTTTTTTTATCCCTGGCACAATTCCTTCCCACTGCTGTCACCAGGTGCCATTTCAGAGCATAAACTTGTATTTTAAGCAGTCGCACTGCACAAAGATGCAGTCACCTTCAAGTGGCCATGAAAGTTTCCTGCCTATATAACTTTAAATACATTTCATATACATAGTTACTTTGTCTTTATAGCTAATTTCTTAGCTAGTTAGCAACATGCTTTATCATACACCAACACATTTACCACAGATGCAAGACTGTGTATGTCACTACCAGATGATAACTGATTAGAGGTAAGATTTCTACATCATTAAGTACACTTTTGTCTACCAGATATACCCACAAAAGCAAGGAAAAGAAAAATTCAGGCAAAACACAGAGCCACAGACATACTGAGGTCACATGAAACTGCTGAAAGACAAAATACTTCATACTACTTCATGATCTGCTCATATATTTAGCCTCACCCACTAAACACAAAATCATTGGAAACAAATACCCACAAGTTTTCACTGTGGAGCAGTCCAGCTACGCAAACCCTACAGAATCCCTTGCTCTCTGCTCTTCCCTCCAGAAGCACGGTGCTTCAGTCCATGAACCCTTTTCACTCCTCTGTGTATATTCCCTCATGAGACCAGCTTCCTTTCAGTAACGATGCAGTAATTATGCCTCAAGGTTAAGTGAAAGAATTGCAGGAGTTGTTACAAATGGCTGGCTCTTTGGAGACGGAAAAAGAAAAGCAGCATCCATCCAGGACGCTGTAGCGCTGGAAAAGTAAAAGGGGCAAAACAGCAAGTAGTTCAACTTTTCAGTATCTTGCTTCACGAAGCACACCCCAATTTAACAGGGTTTTTTATTGTGTTATTTGAGTGACTTTGCAACTATACAGAAAAAAGAACACAGAACTTGCAAGGGACTGAAGGGCTGCTATCAATGCCCAGTATTTCATTAGTGTACATGTGATCAAATTAAATTGTACAGCTTCCTCTGATAAGGTTTTGTAGGTGTAAACTACCCATGTCAGCTACTAGGACTGCAAGCACCCCATTATTCCATGCCTAGTTAACTTGCTTTACACCACTTCAAATCAGGTTTTTCACAAGCAGCACAAACCTTTGGTTTCAACAATAGCTAAAGAATTATTCTTAAATGCAACAGGCACTTCTGCACCAGATCTCCAGCCAAATGTTATTTTTTGGCTGAAATCTCTATGAGGCAGCAGTGAATAATAAGATTTTTATGAGAAAAAAACCACTACTGACAGACTAAAACATTATGCTCTTTGACATCAACTGCCCACTTGCAGCAAAGAGCAATGAGAGGCCTCAAAGGAGAAGTGCCAAAAGGACTTGGGCAGTAGCAGGGAGAGAGGTGTGACAAGCTCTAATTCAGTGTACCCCTTCTACCAATTTCGCCCTCTGCCTCCACGCTCCTACTGCTCTCAAAACAAGTCCTCCTGTTTAGCATCACAAACAGAACGCAGTATTTACTTTGAGACAAGAGCAAGCGGCCAAATGCTGGCTGGCATTCACCATCTGTGTCTAATCTAGCCAGACAACCACCACTGTCTCTTCCCTCACCAGTGATATGGCAATCTGAGTTGAGAAGACATGCTGTGACAGATGCATCCATACCCCTTGGCAGAGCTTCACTCC
Organism: Cephalopterus ornatus; assembly: GCA_013396775.1. NCBI lineage: Eukaryota > Metazoa > Chordata > Aves > Passeriformes > Cotingidae > Cephalopterus > Cephalopterus ornatus. The sequence goes on from VZRE01001189.1 coordinate 469,220, forward strand.
TTTCTTGGATCATCTGTTAGTCTGAACAAGGCAGCCAAAGGCATCAGAGCCAGAGGAAGTTAAGGAATAAGCAGGGGACCAGATACCAGTATATTATCAAGGGATCTCCTTCCACCAGACAGACAGCAGGATTTCTGGATACGATAGTCCAGATGGATGCTTTTCTAGAGGCAGGAATGCAACTGTTATGGGATTCTTTTTTTCTTTCTTTGTTGTTTTGGGGAACACTGAAGAGGTGAAAGTCAGTAAGTCTAGTAAAAGACAGTGTGGTCTGCTACACTTGGGAAAAGATAAGGAGCTAATGAGACCAAGATATAGGAGACTCCAAAATTATTATCAGCAAAGAGTGACTTCATTTTATTTTTGCAGGCCTTTAAAACCAACCAAATATGCACCAGTAGTCCTCATCTGCCAGTGATACATTTAGAACAGGAAAGACAAAAGAACAGTTTATACCCCTCATCTTTCCTTTTACTCTTGCAGTCATTTCTAGGCAATTTATTGGCCATCTTGCCATATTGCTTCTGAGCTGTAACATGTATGGAGACAGGGGAGTTAAGTCTTATAAGGAGGTGCTGGCTTCAAGACCTTCAAGTACAACTCAATCACCAGTCATTTTTCTTTTCCACAGTCTTTCATAGCATGACATAGCAACTCATATAATGCAGAATATAGCTTCATGAAGAACCTATGTGATGTCAGTAATTTGGTAGCCAAAGGTTCTACTTCTCAATCCAAGCATCTTGGTTACTCTTCAACACTAGATGATCTTGTACCTGAGTTCTGCTGAACTCAAGTGTGAGTTTTCCCGTTCCTTACAGATACCTTAAGCAAAATTAAACAGCCCAAATATTTCAGATGTCACATTACCTGTCAAAGGAATGGAACTGTACAGGCTGCTCAGCAGCTCCATCACCAAGAACTCCAAGGAAGGTCGGTGGCAGAAGAGCAGCATCCACTGCAGTCCCATCAGCGGGTGTGCTGACCAGGCTTCTCAAGATGTCCTTTACATTGACATTTTTTGCAGCTGGCACAGAAGCTGCAGGTTTACTGTCTTCAGTTCCTGTCTCACTTCTGCCCTCCTGAGACTTATTTACTTCTAACGAGAGCGTGCACAGTACTTCACTGATGGCATCTGGACCTGCACTGACATTCAGAGGTCCCGCTTCAGCAGCACCACCCGAATTGTTTGTTTGCCCTGAAGCTGCTTCCTCCCCAAGACCAGAATCCCTTCTTTGTATAGATGCTGCACTTTCTGAATCTTCAGTGGAGGCTGAAGCACCAAGAGCAGCAGACGGGTTTTCCGCAACTGTTCATACCAAAACAAACAAAAGACACATTTTAAGGTCATTATTAACAGAGCTGCATTCACCACATTGCCCCTGAAAAAGTAACACCAATAGGAGACAAGTGAAATAACACAGCCATAAGTGTTTCTTCTTGCCCTACTTAGAGATTTAATATTATTTGTAAGCATTTAATAGGAAATTTAGAGCAGAATAATTTCCCTCCAATTTCTGGGAAGCCAGAAAAATTATAACATCCAAAAATTAAGACAAGGAAATAGAAGACATTGACGCATCAGTCAAAGGATGAAAATAATTGGAGTCTGAGAGTGGAAAAAAAAGCTGGCAGTCTATGCTTATGCACACTTAACCTTACAAATAACGTACAGTAAAGTTTCTGCAACATATATTCGTGAATACTTAGCTACTTCAGTGAGATTAGCCACCTCTACACAGCAGAATCAACCTACAGTTTTTTTCTCAGATCAGAAAGAGAAACACAAATTCCGAGGCAAACTGAACACTACGATGCTGTTTATTTCAGTGGTTACAGTGCACATATTTCTCTACATTTTCACACAGACTTCTACAAATTTTAAGCCACATTATTTTCATTTGGCCAAATAATTAACAGTTCACCTGTAGTAGGAGTCTCATTATTTTCATTCTCTGATCCTTTGCATGACTGGCTTTGGTTTGGTGGTCGTCTTTCATTCTGAGGTTCCAGTATATCTCTGTATTTTGAAACCATGAGCACAGAAATAAAATACACAACAGCCAAAGCCAAAAATTGAGCCTGTTTACTATCCTCCTGTAAAAAAAAAAGAAAAAAGACACACACAGATTTTTCCATTACAATTTCAGTAGCATGTTTATTTTTCTGTAAAGTATGCCCAGCGCTACCATAAACAGACCGAGAGTAAGCTGATATGTCAACAATGGAAGAACAATATTCTCTAGTCACAGTTTGTCTCACCTATAAAGGTAGGGAATACAGCAATTGTATTCAAGTGGCACTAATACTTCCATTTTTCATTTATAAATATGACAACTTTGGCTAAGGTTGTGTGTTTTGACTACATGCTTCGAATTAGCCCAGGGACTAGGTCCCCTTTATTTACAGGTGTTTCATCTATTACATTTCCTCAGAAGTGCCAAGACAGTAACAAGCATTTGCTGTGAAGTACAACAGGCAAGCACACTCAACAAAACTGTAATCTAGCAATGAAGGAGGTGGAAAAATGCAGAACCAGTGTTAGGATTTAATTTCATCATCGGATATTCCAGATGGATGCAATGTACTATGTGCAATTTAAACAAGAGTATGCATTTGCATTACAGTTCTAACTTTATACAGAGATTTCAAGAAAACCTTAAAAACAAATCTTAATATGAACTATATTCTATGAGCTATAGTCTATACGAACTATTCCTCCCCAGAGCTCTCAGTTGCTCCCACTGAAACAGAGAGAAGACCAGACATTAAGATTTAGCCTAAGCCTGTCCCCTTTGGCTGCCAAAAGAAGAAAAAGTTTGATACAACTTGGGGTAACAGGAGAATGGAACAGTTGGATTCTCACTGACCAGTTGGTAAGAAGAAGGGTGTTTGGGGTTTTGTACTCCTCATTTACATCAAGACTCAGGTAACAGCCAGTTTTTTCCTCTGAGTAGTTCAGAGAAACTAAGTTAAACTATAAAGCTCATTCTTTCATGACTGTAGTGCCTACTGAAGCTCCATATTCCTTGAAGAGCTCTTTAATAAACTATACTGGGAGAAGTTTGTGAGAAATTCTCTATTAAGAACTAGATAACATAGCTGGATCCTACCTGTTGCACTGAAAAAAACCAACCTATATTCACCTTGGCTCAACCCAAAATCTTAACTTTCAAAGGACAAGGCAGAAACAGTAGGGTATTAACAGGTTGGAAAAGGCAAGCGCAGTGTGAGATTGAGGAAAATTGCCTACAATGATAGGGATTATCAAGAATTTTCTTACTAGATCTTTGCAAGGCAGTTTCCAAATGTACTTAATAGAATTGTGATCCACTGAATTAGCACCACCCATTCCTTTATTTTTTTCAGTAATGTTTCTAGAACTGCTTGAAATAAAGCTCATGTAACACTGTAAGTACTACTACTGGTGGTTAAGTGGATTCCATCAAAATTCCTCCTATACAGGTTCAAATTATGCCCAGCCATGACTTTCTGTGCTGAACACAACGTAAGAAATTGCATGCAAAGAACACACTTAGATGCAAGTGTAAACAGCTCAGATAACAACTATTCCAAAACAGATCTTTCAAAGTCTACTTCTCCACAGCTCAACACCTTTGCCAAAAAGCAGAGCTATTGCATCATTTTATATTTATTGTGAAACAGAAAGCCCAGTGGATTAGATATGCAAGAAAAAAGGCAGGTGTGTGTGTTTTGTTTCAGTGGACTTACTTAAACAAAACATGAGTGCACAAAATGTGCTTTAAGATTGCATTATTAGGATTATTTTAGTTGCTACGAGTATGGCAGGTTCATTTCCTGTTACTCTTTTGCACACTGATTCCAAAGAAGGGGTTGAAAGAAGCTTGTTTCAATCAATAAATACTGTAAAGATAAAACTCTCTATTCTAGATAGAACAAAAGTCACTGTATAAATCATTATACTGGTTAAACAGTCCAATTATTGTAAAGTAAGTTCTGGTGTCCAAGCTTGTGGCCACCAATGACTCACAGCCATTATAGCTGCTCTATTTGCTTACAGAGGTGTTTTTTTCAAGCAATCAATCTCAATTTCCTCAATATCAGCTATAAAGTTGCTGACACAGGGCAAAGATTTTTTTAGTCAATTCAAGACTAAAAAACATATGCATACTTACAGCACATGCACACAAATTGGTTCCTCTCAGGGGAAGTAAACGAATTAGAGATGACCTCTAATTTCTAATTAGCTAGAAAGATACTCATTTTTCATAAACATCTTCATGATACATAGTACACATCAGCAGTTTGTCTATGTACCAAAGTGTGTGCAAGTACACAGTTGCACTAAACACCACGTATTTAATATACAATAGGCAGAATTCCAGAGAATCAGCTCTTAGGAAAACACCAAAGAATACGATCAGCAGGCAGTTGGGTTTCACCTCTCCCTCCTTCCCATCCCAAATACTCTGACAGCTGCAGAGCATTACGAGCTCCTAATTACTGTGAGCAGTATTCCCTTTCTGTATATTCAATTTAGCCAAACTGTGTAACACAAAGAAAGTGTTCAGCAAACAGATATTTGCAGAAATCTAGCTACAAAGAAAACAACCTTATTTGTAACTTACTATATCTCTGAACACTACTGCTCGAAGGCGATTAATATCCATATCCTGCAGAAGTCTGTCATGGTCTCGTATTGGAGAAATGCCACCAGTCACAATGTCCACTGGACTCTATTAAAAATAAAACAAAAGAAACATATAATTAGGGTTCTGTTTTTAAAAGCATTCTACCAAGAATCATTAGGTATGTACAATCACCCACTGTACATCATATTGTCATAACTGGAGCACAGAGATCAGATATGCATTTCATCTTTAAAGGAGAAAAACAATCTGGTAAATTCTTGCGACAGATTTATTTCCCTGTAGAAGGCTAAATGTGTAAATTTTAAATTCACATCTTAGAAAAACTATTTCAGAATTTCCAGGCTTCGTACCCTTCAACTCCATTAAAACAGCAGCGGTGCAAGTATGAAACTAAGAACTTACCCCTCTGTACAGAGTAATAATTACTGAATTTTATGCTTCTAAATGTAGACTTAAACTTGCCTTTGCTGCAGACTTTCCTGATCCCATAAAGCTTTGCACTGTTTTCTGGTTCTTCCCAATGTCTCCAGCAGGTTTCATCTGTGCATGCTGCTGACACTCCAAGCAATTTCTTACTGCTATTGCACATACTTGCAAGGAAAAGAAATGTTAAGAATTATTCTGAGAAATATTATTGTCTATATTCCTTCACAGAGATGTAAAACACAATTCTGCTTATCACTTAAACTAAAAAGTTTACGCACATCAGCAAAACACGTTTTGCTTCAGTAAGTTGTAAGTAGTTGCAAAACAATGCTCAAAATTCTTTAACAATTTACGACTAAATATTAATACTAAACTCTCAGAACACATGTGCTGTATCTAACGGATACTTTAAAGTGAGCAAGTTATTATCCCTCACTGCAATTTTACCATGCATAACAACCACGGGGTGGGTAGGGTGAAGACAGCTAAATTCCACAGACTAGCAGGGGAGAAAGACAAGTGATACAGTAGTGAAACAAATGGCAACGTTTGCTTCACAATACTCTTACTCTTGGACTAAATGTTCTCTGAATTTACACAATTTATTTTTTTTTTTAGCTGCACAATTGCACCCTGTTTCATCTTCTAATATTATTTTCAAAGGAAAAAAGAACTACCCCACCTCTATACCTGTTTGCATCCCATAAATCTTGTTCTACCTGCACAAAGTTTTAATTGCCTAGAAAGGGAGAGGAAGGCTAGTTACTGTTGAGGCTCTGAGCTGCTCTGGCACTCATGCAAATTAATTTTTTCATTACAAAAAGTCTTAGAGCATGCAACTAGCACCAATACTCTCCTCCTGCATTAACTGCCTGAACCCTTTAATAATCTTGTATGTTCTTATCTTCAGAATATTTGTTACTTTCTTAGCTAATGACCCCTTTCTTTCAATCCAATTTGATGCAAAGTCACCGTAATAACTGGATACACCTACTGCCCAATTTGACTCCGTCAGAAATTCACATCTCTAGTTTTCACCATACCTTCATCTACTGATCCCAGGTTTTACACCTCTTTTCTAAGTATTCCAAAAGTTCATGGTTTTTTACATAGTACAAGATTACTGTCTCTTAAGCTGCTATATTATCAGTCCTGGCTATATGGGGAACTCAGGTAAAAGAAATATCTTCACAGATAAAATGAAAACATGCATCCACAACAGTCAGGCTACCAAACTTTATTTATTTTATTTAAACTTTTAAAGATGAATATATACACACTGCAGTACAATAACAGCAGAACGGTAAAAGATCTTAAAGTCTGCCTAAATTTAATCTTTATTTAACAAAACAAAGGACAGGAGGGGAAAAAAAAAATCAAGCTAACAGTTGCTAACTATTTTGTAACAGCAAGCTCCTATGCTCATTAAGTGGTCTTATTTGCTTACCCAGACGAAGACATTGTCGCAGAATTCCTCCAGATGACATATTTTTCTCAGACTCAATTTCAGTGAAACCAAGAGAGCTTGCAAAAATCAGCACATCCACAAGGTTGATTAATCTCTGGAGAAACGTTAAAGATGCTTCTACTGAAAGTCCTTGAGTTGGCTCAATACTCTCCAATTCATGCTACACAGAGAAAAGTTGAAAGCAACATTTACTTCTTCACAAAGGTAACATTCCTAAAACCTAAATGAAGAAAAATGTGTGCTGGAAGTTCATTATCAGTCACATTGAAAAGTAATAATTAGTCATATTCTAGGAACAATCATTAGTATTAGGATTTCATCCCATTATAGACCACTGTGGGGCAACAAAGGCAGGCGACTTCTTTTTATGTCTTCAGGCAAAGAAGGAAAGCGTCCAATTTATGTTAGGGAAAGCATGGAGGTAGCAAAGGGAGGAAAGACGTCTGTGGAATTATCCCATATGCATTCCTCGTTTCCCAAAAGGACAGATATAATACTTAATGCACTCCATAAAGAAAGGCATCCTCCCAGAAGTGATAAATTTTCAAATGAAAATGGAATTTCTTACAGTAGCAGATGTGGCAGCAGAAAGCAATGGCAAAATACCACCACAGGCCATGATCATGTTGTCCATCACTTGAGAGATGAGGTGAATTGTGTTGTGCACAAATACGACATTGTCACTGCTATTCACAAAGTCCATCACAGTTTTGGTAGAATGGCTGTCCAAATAAAAAAAAACAAAACAGAATACAGCTTTATTTTTGTGGTATTTTAGCACACTTAGGTTTTCACAGAACTAAGACCAGAAAGTTAGCAGTGGGGCAGCAAATAACACATGACTGTAAAGGTCAACTGATGTACCTCAGTCTAAACCTAAAACTACTTCTCCTTTCTGTTCTTAAACTGCTAAGGATTACAGGTTGCTAAAAACACCAAGATGTGCATTAATCACCATTTGGATAAAGATACATTATAGGCTGGTCTATGACTACTTGCTATAGCAAAAGTCACTGTATCCAGAAACAGAATAAAGCTTCCTGGAACTGTGAAGTAGGCTTGACCTTAAATCTTTGGAAAACTAATGCAAGTACTAAGGGTTTCTCAGAGAAATTAAAAATCAACAACACTTACACGAAAACTTTGCAAAACAGAAGCTAAACTAAAAATATATTTCAGCTGTATCTGATGATGATGTGATAGATTAACTTACACATATCCTAAAAATTACAGTCAGACAAAAATTCACCTCAGTTTCAATTGTTTTAATCACTTAAATACTCCATGCCTTCATCTTTTTTATCAGGTCAGTGCAGTTATATGGTTCACTTTAAATTTGACATTCACTACTACAAGCTAACAATACACACCACTCTTCTTCAAGATATTAAATCTTTATATTAAAATGCAGAATTACCAATACTTTCAAAGATCTTGATGATTACATTCCAGATCTGTTACAAGTAATTTTCAAATGAACATCTGCATTCACAGAACCCTACCAAAGCACCAACGTAGTGTGTGTAAATGCAGGAGTAAGAAATACTGTTTTGGATACATTATCTTTTTTTTAGTCCATGTTTAGAGACTAATAAAAGACACAGGCCCTTACATAAATTAGGAACATGAAAATCTTGGTCCAATAAAAATCAACAGCAAAACTGCCATTGACTTATATGTAGCCAGTATTTCAGTCAAAATCTATGTGTAGGCCCTCAACCAATACACATCCATGTCTGTAAGAAGTTTTTAAAAAAAGGTTTGAGAATAATTTGGTAAAGGTCACAAAATAAGCAAGGTTATTGAATAATGAGTAAAACACCAGACATCCAAAATTCAAGGTCAATGACTCACTCAGATGTAGTTTCAACAAAGCTAATTATAATTGAAATCACAGTCAAGATCATTCCATATAAAGCATAGAAATGTACCTTCTCCACATCTGAATATCTGTTTCTATGGAAAAGAGTAAGTCTGTGAGCAAGCGCTGATGCATCAGGGACCACTTAAACTCGGGAATACGGAACACAGTTGACCTCGCGTCTCTTCTCTGCCCATCCAAGGCAGCAGCCAGCTCCTGTCCTGAAGAAACTTGCTGCCTTGAGGTCTGAATATGCAGTTTGCAAACAAAAAAAAGCAAACAAATGAAAAAAAAAACAAAAAGAAAATCACAGTGTGGTATTTGTGTTTATTAGTTTCCATGGTATACACTGAAATGCATTTAATAGACTTGAGATTTTAGATATCCAGCAGGTTTAGATTGTGTACACAGTTACAAATAAAGCTGAAACTACTACATAAATACTATTTAACGAATGTGCCAAACCTACAAACTAGTCTACAGCTGCACTACCACACCTGCCAGCCTAGGCACACAGAAGCAGCAACCCAACCTTACCACAGGGGGAGAATATGTTGCTGTAGACAGTGATTTTCCTCCTTTAAGGAAGAATGGTGCAGAATGAAGAGCATCCATTAGGAGGTATCTCTGCAGAAGGGAAGTACTCAGATGCATGACTATTTAACCATGAAAAGCTGAGTTAGAAACGAAAGACTAGAGAGGGTGGAGCAACCGCAGCACTAAACAGAAGCAGAGTTTTAAAATATGTTTGGACAAAAAAAGTAGGATGACGTGACAGTCCTATCAAATTTTATAGTTTAAAATTTTTATTTTCACAAGTTCTATTACGATACGAAAGAAATTTTTGGCTATTTTCTTTCTGCATAAGCAATGTTTATTTCTCAATAATTAAAAGAGTTAAGAGACCAGATTGAAAGAGTAAAAGGGAGGGTGAGCAAAGCAGAAAAAATTCTAAAATCCTCTCAGAAAATATTAATGTTTCTTTCAATTTGTCAAACTTAAGAAGTATCAACACAGATCAAGTGTCCATCTAGCCAAATACTCAGTTTCTATCACCAAAGTGAACACACAAAAAATAAAATCTTTGAGACTTCTCATACACAGATTAGTAAGAATTATGTCTCTTTTAACCCAGGGTTAAAAGTATTCTGAACTCACAAAATTCACACATGTTAAAATCCCCAAAATATGTACGGGCACACTTTTTCAAAAATGTCATAAAGCAAGAACTTCCTTTTATTTTTAAGCAAGACAGATAAAGGACAAGTAGAATTTACCTCGGGTAAGGATCTGGGGGGCAGAGGTGCTTCTAGACACGTGTTAGCTTTCAGTTCCAGTCTTTCTGTATCTGATGCAACACTAGAAACATCAAGCTTGGCAATTCTCTTGTCAGAAGCTCCAGCAGGCTCTGGCACACGTACATTTGCATTTTCCATGGTTGTTTTGGTTTCACCAACCTTTTCTTCCGTCAGTTTCTTTTTCCCTTCTGAATCCGGTTGAGTCACTACTTCTGGAACTGCAGAACTCACTGTTTCTGGTAAAGTCAGTTCTTGCTTTTTCCCATCCACACTTTCAGTCTCTTCGGATTTAACAAGCACAGATTCAGGTTGTTTCTCTGTTTTTTCCTCCTTTGTCACTTCACTTTCATTGGAGCTACATTCCTTGTTCCTTTCTGCAAACTCTTCTGAAGGTAAGGGCATACTACTTTCATCTTTCAAATCAACAAAGTCATCTTCGTCTTCCACCTCTACTGTTGATTTTTCCAGTCTTTCTGGACTTGTAGGAGTTTCTCTTTCCAAAGTAGTTTGCGTTGCTAGAGAAGCAGCAGTGACAGCAACTGTTTCTTCCTCAAGCTCATCAGCTTTGCTATAATCTTCAATTGCTTCAGCTATTCCAGTACTAATTTCTGAAACACTGGGCTTTACTGTTTCTGGCTCTGGAGAAAATTCCACACAAGGCACTGTTTTTAAATCTTGTGTAGTATCCCTATCTTCCCTCTCTAACTCCTCCTTATGATTAGACACTGAATGAGTTTGTTGGTCAACACTTGATGAGTTATCTGTTTCTTTTTTTTCAGTTCTGCAATCTGTATCACCATCAATAACGCAGGAAGGAGCAGTAGCATCTTCTTTTAACTCCAAAGATTGCTGCTTTCCCTTGGGTTCAGCTTCTTTGCTAACTCCAGAGATTGTTCTAATTGGAGTTGAAGAACTTCCTTCACCTCCTTTCTCTTGGTACTCCCTGTACATTTGAGAAAGACTCTCTTTGTGCATTTCAAAAGTTACCTAAAAGAATAGAGTTGAAAGGACATTAAAAATTATATATTAATAACTGTTTTCTCTGAAAAAAAAAAAGAAAAACAAAACCAAAATCAATGCTCAAATCACAAATTTATATTGGATACTGTCTTCATGATAAAAAGCAATTTCACACTGGAGATAAAGAAAACTTGCTCTCAGTTGAAGGTAAGTCTATCTGTTATTCCAGGCTGAAAAAAAGAAAAGAACTAGACTGATCCCAAGGACATCCTAAGCACAACATCCAAAAAATTACTAGATTTGAGTTAACTGACAATCTCAATTTTTTTTGTGAGCGGGGACATTGTGACAAGTAGCAGCACTTTCACATCATGTTAGCACCTTGAGTATGTTCAACAGTCCACAAGGATGACTAAATTTTTGAAAACTTTTTTACACAAAAAAGTACAATCCCACAAAGCCAGAGCAGAGGGAAGCATGTAACAAAGCCAAAATCCTGAGGGTCTCCAAATGATACCTTAAATTCTCCAGAGGACATTTCATCTGGTGAATGGTATTCACCCCATCTCAAAGGCACATGAGAACAGCTGCACAATCTGATTAAAGCGAAAAGACTTTTCTACACGTCAGCTGAAAATACTGTTATTGTTTTTAGGTATCTAAAAAATGTTGCAGATACAAAAATTCTTTTCATACATACTGATAAAACTCATTTGCCCAAATAAATAGCTGTGTTTTAAAAGAAAATCTCACTAGAATAACTGAAGTTTTTATTACACTGTTATTCAATTTAGTCTATCCATACCTTTCTATTTAGGATTTAGATTTATCTTCCATAACACAAGTGTTTATTTATCTACAAGCTTAGTTCTCAAAATTTTCCCAACAGAAGCTTCAGCTTTGTTTTTTTAAATTTTTTTATCATAAACATTTTCCACAGACAAACTAGACCAGCACATTCTGCTAAATACATGAACACACATTTTCTTACATACTCAGCTCATTTGTTTGGATCTCATCTAAAAATTCCACGTACATGGTATTCAAATTAATTATTAGTCAGTAGGAATATTTTCTCTTAAGATCACACAGAAGTCCAAAAATAATTTGACAGGTTAAAAAGACACTAGAAATTATAGTTAACAAATCAGAGAGTAGCAAGGAAAGAGTAAAGGCAAAAGGAAATATTTTTGGCAGGTTCTGCTGTCAACATTAGCTTTTTAACATACTATTTTCTCCATCAATCAAGAATACTAAAGTACTGTAGGAGCAGTGTACTATTCTAACACATGATCTAAAGCATGTTTTTTGTTCAAGTTTATTTAATTGAAACTTTGCTCTCTAGAAATAGAACTGGGATATTTTACTTCTCTTGTTTAAAAAAAAAAAGTCTGCAGGAACAAAGGTAAATAATTACAAATGACAAAGTTCATCCATCTGTCACAATGGATCTGTAAAATATTTGATTATATAGCATTGCTAAAAATATTTTAGCAATACTTCCTTTCTGAATTGTACCACAACTAGGAAAAAGCACAAAACAGATCATGCTAATAAGCTGTCCCTTGCACCCTACATTTGTTTTTCAAAACATGATTAGGCAAAGATGCTACTTTTGGTCAAAATACTACTTTTCTGAACTGGGAATCCTAACAACTTGAACTTCTCTCCAGCTACCTTTCCCTCTTCTCTCTCCCTGTTGCTTCTTCCATTTCCAAAACTACCGAAAAGTTTTATTTCAGCAAGCACTAAAGACATATTTGACAAATAAAAATGCCATTGATTGATTTCAGCAAAACTTATATGTACTTCCCAGAAAGCACACTGACCCACAATAATTAGAAGCGTGAACATCCATATTTTCACGCATCATTCCAGTGTAAGTCTCATTAAACCAACATGCAGGAGTAAAAGCTACCTACTTTACGGTTTATCACTTTCCACTCCATGAACATATTCCACAGGGCTGTCAACTACTTCTGGAGAAACGGTCAGTTAGGCATACCTCAGTTTGTACAATGTTGGATGTACTCTTTTTTATAATGCTGATTTTTTTCTAGTTTGTTACCAAGCCCACCCCCTTTACAAAAACCTGTGGCAGCTTCGGATTTTTTCTTACCAACCAAATTTATTATCTTGTTCATGGCATTAAACCAACCTTGCTCGAAAACAAGTCCAAATCTGTTCTCCCTAAGTCCAAGGTTGCTTTTACTCTCCTCCCTCCCCTCAGGATCCTCCTCCACCATCTCACGGTCGCTGTAGCCAAGGCTGCCTTTGACGTCCACACTTCCAACAAGCCCCCTGCTGCTGGTGACTGTAAGAGTCCAGCAAAACACCTCTCCTCACTGGCTTCTCTATCACTTGAAGGAGGAAGCAGTCAGTGTCCCTAAGGAAACTCCTGGATTGCTCCTGCCCTGCTGCATGGCCTCTTCAACAGAGATCAGGCCCATGAGGGCCAGAACCCTCAAACACGAGGCTGCTGCTCTCTGTCTGTAGGGGACCTCACCTGCTTCTTCCTCCTCGTCAGGTGACCTGCAGCAGTCACCCACTGTAACACCACCTTCACTTGCCCTCCCTCTAATCCTAATCCAGAAAATCTCAGTTGGCTCCTTATTTATCCCCAGGCAAAGCTCCGTGCACTCCAAACGCTCCCTCACATAAAGGGCAGCTCCCATTCCTCATCTCCCCGGTTTGCACTTCCTAATGAGCCTAATGATGCTTCATTGCATCACTCTAGTCACAGAAGCCATCCCACCACATCTCCAAGATCCTAACAAGATCATTATGAGCATTTCATACTTCGTATTACATTACTCATAGCTCCAAATTTTCTGGCCCCTCATTAGCAACTTCACTAGCTCATTAATAAACATGCCATAGCCAAGACTTCAATTATTCCTTATAGCTTAAGTTCTTACTGCCTTGCAAGCAATGGAGTCCCCCTGCCACCAAGCTCTTTTCTTCACATTGTAAGTTCTCATTTAATTTTAAAGACACTTGAAATTTCAGTGCTGGAAAGAACGTTCATCTAGATCTAAGACTCCCTATTTTTTTAATTCAAATCATCAGAAAAGCAATTCTATCTAAAAACTACCCACTGTTCCAGCAAACAGTGAAAGTTCACAAGTATGAATGCTACTGACTGCATAGGGTAGAGATGCAACCATTTTTGCAACAAGTTGATTTTTGCACAGGTATGGTCAGCAGTTAAAACCACAATATATGGTACAGGGATGTAACGTAATATCAACCAGCTTTATCTGAAATAGGGAATAGACAAGACTTTGGAAGCCATTACAGAGCAATACTGAAAATGAAACTGTGCTCTGTTAACTGTTAATTAATAAACCCCCCAAAAAAGACCAGAGAAGGTCAATACAGACAACTTATCTTTACAGATGGGCAATGTAAATTTATGGGGAAATAAATCCAAGCACAATCCAATGAGACTCTATATTGATTTCAGGGCAACGCAAAAACTGTAAGGAGAGAAACACTGGTAAAGAAAATTAGACAGTACAGAACTACAGGAGAACACCACTTCCCCAAAAAAACCAAAAATCCACATAATGAGGACAGTAATTTCTACTTTGATCATAAACATCAGCAAGAATTCATATCACAATGTATTACTGTCCTTTAAATAAAAGTCAAATTAAAATAGTAAAGCACAAAATTACACAGACCATATGAAACAGCACTTTTCTTACACGCATTTTTAGTTTGAGGTGTTTTTATATATATACAAAAGAACACAAATTTAAGAAATATTGCTTTGTAAAATCCAACTTTTCAACAAGCCTGAACAAACAGTTCTGATCACCATACTAATCCATAATTTGTTTTGACAGGAAACCAAGAAATAGAGGTACTACAAAAGAGGCATCAGACTATTCTTCCCCCACACTTCTGTTGCATGACATGGTATTTTTAAAGCACACAAGTCCACAAAGCCAAACAATACACACAACAAAGAAAACACCTAAGGTTAACAAAACCAGTATGGACAGAAATGCAAAATGAAGTAGAAATTATGATTACTAAAAAGAAGTTCACAAACACAGTATATAAAGGTATTAAAGATTAAACATTAGGATCTGCATGCACACAATAATTTACAAGACAGCTGTTAGCTTGAAGAATCTTAAATGTACATAAGTAATTTTTTATTTTCCTTAAGGCATTTGCAACTGTAAAGCTGAGAATACAAAATTAATTACTAGAAATTGTTCTAAATTAGTGAGCTAAAAGGCCAATCATTAATCTTCACCATCATTTGATGGTTAATCCATAGCTGTCTGCAAAGCTTGGAATGCATCTCTACGTACTACTAGTAAAGACACTTGTGAGCTAATAAGTGCAGCATTTGCCTCTGTCATTAATTTTAACTTAATTTGACATCCAACATTTACTAATTGCCAAGGAGAAAAATTAGCATACAGCAGTGAGAAAGGATAAAATGACTGACACTTGCATTACAGAACACGGAGAAAATATTTTAACTGTATGTTAACATTTTGACCTTTTTTCCCTTACCAGGTGGGTGAATTTGTAGAGTAGAGCGAGGAAGGGAATGCCTGCTAGACAATTATATATATTGTTGTTTCCTTATAGAGTCTGCTCAGTGCAAACTAGGCTCCTGTGCTGCTGACACCATCAATAAACTCTTCATAACTCCAGAAAGCATTACAACTTTTTAAATCTTAACAAGGACTTTATTGACCTGTTTTTCCACTTCTCCTCTAGTAACACTAACTGTGCAAAAGTGCAATCCAATCTCTAAACAAAAACAGGCCTGTTTAGACAGGACACACCACTATCCAAAGATACACAAACTAATTTTCAATTCAGCAAAGTAAAAGATACAAAGGTACTGTGTGTACCATACACTGACTTACAGTCATTGACATGAGTAATCTCTGGGTTATTTCCGACTGATTCACAGAACACAGCTAAGTAAAGTAAATTAACATATATTATGCATGACACTACCTATGAGAGGCTTCTAGGACTCTAAAATTCCAATAACACCACATTCACTGACACACAAGGTATACCAAGACAGTTTCACGTTCCCATATCTTTCATTTTCATCTAAACAGCAGTACTTTTGCCCTTTTTTCCCTCATCTTGAGAAAATAAATACGCACGCAAATAATTTCTAGAGTAAGAAAGCAAGTACTACTCATTCATTAAAGCCTTTGGTTTTCTGAGAGAGAATTTTATGTATGTTGGCAGCATTTTATTTTCAGATCAAGTCAAGGTATAGCCTACTGTTACATCTGCATACAATAATACAATCAAACTGCATACCAAACATCTACTTGCTCATTTTCACTAAGGCAACTATTGCTTTTGATTTGTTTAAATTGCAAGACATGAGCACATACTAACTTCTCAGGGTACATGCTTCCTCGCTATCTCAATCCCTGCCACCGTTCCCACAGTTCAGTGGACTGTCAAATTCTACCTTGTGCATATCTGACATTTATTTATTAACAAAAATATTTGGTAACTAAATTCAGCATTTACCACTCTGCATTGTCATAATGCCCAGCTTTAGGTCTTGTGCACTAACTTCGGCCATCCCTTTCCAGTGTCTGCATGTATTACTGGCAGCCCTGCAGCAAAGAGTCCAGATCCATCATTTCAAATAATGGTCCAGAGACCTAACTCAGTCCCCACAGCCACAATTTGAACACAGAGAGCTGCAAGTATGGAGGAGGATTGCTTCAATCTGCAGCAACAGCAAAGAAGGCTATTAACAATTCTTGAAGCTGTTCCAATGATGAGAATCCCTTCTCTCCTTAGATCATCTTTACTCAGGAAGACCATTTCATAGCTATTTGCCTTTCTGTGCATCAACTCTTTTCACTGCAAATGTTTCCTCAGTTCTTTTTGAGAGCTCTGGCACTTTTCAACCTGTAGCAAACCTCTATCACACTTTTCTTTCAAGGCTTCTGTGCAGCTGATCCTCTTTCATAAATTCTCAGTTTACCTTGCTCACTTTATTCCTATCCCCATTTCACACTTTTCTTTCAGTTTGAACTAGTCAAATTTTAGTATCCTGCAGCTTTATTCACGATTCACATCCTTCTTCCCAACTATTCTGCCTGCTGAACAATGAAAATGCTTTCTTCTCCCCAGAGGCATGGATAAGGAAAAGCCTGCCCACACACCTACTACAAAAGAAGCTGTAACAAGGAAACACCTAGTCAAAGTGAAGGACTGCACCATCATAGCACATCCTGGAGGGTACACAGCTCTAAAGGAGGCTGTACCTTCCAGTCTCCGAGTTCCTTCTGCTCTCCGAAACTCAGGTGACACCCCTGAGAATCATTTTTATATAGAAAAAGTAATATTTAATAAAAATATATATTCACACCATAAGAATGAACACAATATTTAATCATTTCAAGCATGCTCCTTAATTTCCATCTCCCCCAGCTTTGCTTCATTGATACATTGGGCATGGCACAACTGAAAACCCAAAACCTGCAGCAGTGAAATGACCCTCTTGGATAGGTACCTCTGCTTCCCCTCAGGGCAATGCAGACACACTTTTCAGAGGACTGAAGAACATCTGAAGCCTTCAAAATGCAGTAGAGCTAAAGATCCCTACTGTGGGAGACCCTACTGCCTTCAAGATAGGGAATAAAACCAGACAAAAAGTCCTCAGTAACTCCAAGAAAGCCAATGGGATTTGGGCTCCAGATTCTGGTGGCCTCTTACCTTCTAAAACTGCTGAGCCACATTCACTTCTCTGCAAATTAGTTCTTTAACTGCCATCATATATCATCAACTCCACCACCTAATCTTCGTTGCTTTTGCCAGTTTTCCCTCAGCAGACAGTGATGAAAATCTGGCAAACACAGCACACATAAAACGCTATGCACACCTCTGGATTCCCCCCCCC
>VZRE01001189.1:486789-559604 GCA_013396775.1 Cephalopterus ornatus
TGCATCCCCCCCCCCCCCCAATTAAATGAGCAGAGCACAGAAGAACATACAAATTCACTTAACACTCACCATGTTAATTACAACTGTACTTCTTTAGATTGAAAACTAACAATTATTTAGAAATACATGGTATGCTGAAGTCACACTGCTAACATTTCAAGATTATACTTCTCATTCAGATCAGTGAACAAAATTTTTCCACTTACACAGCAACAGAACTGTAGCTTACACATATTAACATTTCTGAGTCTTACTCTATGAAAATTTCTTGAGCTACTAAAGAATAAAAATCAGAATTCACCTGGATATATTCTCTTAAACAGTATCACATCATAACATGAATCAACTTTTAAGTAGTAAAATATATTTAACGGCCTGACATCAGCAAATGTTAGCCTTCCCAGTGGTTAAGTGTTCGGGTAACCTAGGAGTCTATTATACTCTGTAAACCATTTATATTCTTTTAAAACTTGGGGAAGTTGAAAGGTTAAAAAGGCAAGCTGTCCACTATTCTTTACTTGCTTCCTATTATTATCCCCAAAATCATTGGTCCTTTTTACAAAGTAACATGGTTAGACAGATAAAATCTAAGGCCCAACTAGCATGGCTGCAATGTTTAAGAAGCAGAAGTTCTCAGATGCTTTCATAAATTCAGCACTGGCCAGTTAGAACAAATCGGGATTGTGATTTAATTTTTCCATTAATTTTTTTTTAAACTACAAGCAACAGATTAACCACCTTTGTGTACACCGTGTTAATATCTGCAAAGCATCAAAAACCAATATGAAAATGAGCAAAATACCTGAGTAATACTAAGAAATTTGGGTAAAAAAAGGTTACACACACCTACACACCTTCTAAATTCTGAGTGCAAGGAAGCCAATGTAGTGCAATTATGCCGGAAAAGCCGCTGCAGCTGTTGGAGGAGAGGGTTACAGTGACAAACAGCTTCCCTGCTACAAAGGTGGCAGGAAATCTATCAAACTGGACAATAAAATTGCAATTGAGTTTCTTTGGCTTTTTATAGCAGCTGCATGTATCTTGATGTGTAGCTCTGCAAAACCTATCCAATTCTGTAACACTAGTCCTTTATGTACTAGTTCTTTATCATAGAATGGTGTTATAAATTAGTGGCAAGAACGGCACAGAGGGCTGTAAAAAACGAAAAATAAGCAGTAACCCAATACAATTAGAGATGAAATAAGAAAAACACAAATTGGTTATTCTCTTAGCAATGTTAAGGAAATATTTTTGTTCCCATAATTCCCACACTACTTTGAAAGCATGCTAGGAATCAAAAACCTCCGAGATGCACTTAGCATTGAACAATTGGCCCACTGAATTATGTGTACACCATGTTATGTGTGAATCTCTATGAATCCCAATAGAGGTACAACAAGATACAAGACTACTTTAAGTAAAATTAGAAGGATGAAAAATTCATTATAATCAGATATTAATATATGTTTATAAGGACATTTTGAAGTGATTATCAAGGTTTTACCAGAAAGAGCTTTTTTGGTGATTTATCCTAATTTATATTAATGTAATTAACAGATAGTTATGAAATATCATGTAGTTTTGCATGTCTAGCTGCATAAATTGCATGTATGATTTATAAAAAGTTCAAATGGGAAATGCATAATAAAGGTGAATTTAAAACTGTGATTATTGCATCATCACTCATATCACTACTGTCAAGTTATTTTCTAGGTGCTTTTGTCACTTAAACATTTTCATTCAGGCTTCTGGAACTGGATACTATTAGTGCTGATGTCCAAACAAACTGAACTCCTTTATGAGTCCTTCAAAATCACACCACCACATTGCTGCTCACTCTGCCCACACTCACATGCTTCCAATCTTGTCACTGTTCAAATTCCTCTGAAGTAGGCTGGAAGAACAAACAGACCTTATATATTGACCAGAAACTCAAAGTTAGACTTGGGAAAACTAACAGGAAGTGACTTCTGCAACCACAGGATACCTCACTATGCCACAAACCAAAAATGAGAAACACAGAGAAGGAAGCAGGTCTCCATCTCAATCACGGTGGCATTGCACAAAAACACACAGCTTTTAAAATATAAAAAAATAAACAAATCCATGCAATCTGCACCTCTATTTTTTGGTATTTTCTGAAACTGTGTTGGGGTTTTTTTCTTGACATTTAACCATGGCATCACAATAAAATCTTGGGGTTTTTCTCTAGGAATCCAGACCATTGATTAGCCACATTAAGTCACGGAAGAGAATGACCGAAAATCCATAAAACCATTTTGACATAGATGCTGTTTAAATGAGATTTCCGACGTTACATTATCTCACAAAAAGAGTCTAAGAATAGAACTACAGATTATAAGATAACATGCTAGATAATTTCTAAGCTCAATACACCAAAGTTCTGTGTAAGAGTTAGAAAGGTGGTCTACCTTCATTCACTTCTCCATCTTTCTCCAGGGACAGTTCCCCAGCAACTACATAAACCCTTTAAATTATGCCAGTTTCTATAAAAGTACATTAGGGTTCTTTCCTCTGGCTACAGCTTGCCACTGTACAATCCACCCATGCCTTCTGCATCGTGGGGGAAAAAAGAAGATATTGTTTCTGAAGACTGCAGAGCCAACACAAAAGAATATTAAGAATATTTCAACAACTAAAACGTGGTCTCTGTAAGGATTAAAATTTGGCCTGAGGCACTTTGCACCTGATTTCCATTTAGCTAAAGCCATTGCTTAATGAAATTATTTCACCCATTATTCTAAAATATAGATTTCTACATTTCTCTCCCCATTGCCCAATAATCCACCATTGAGCTATGAACACAATAAATAAACAGAGCTGCACAATAATAGTGTTATTGCTGTCTGCAGAGACTCACTGTTTTTGAGAAAAGAAATCATGCAAAAATCAAGGATCTCAGAAATGCAAACAATTCCTTAGAATCATAAAGTGATCTTGAGGATTCAGAGATGTCCTTTTCACATTGTTAAGTTGCACATGTTTAGAAATAAGTAATCTATAATTTAATTAATCTCAAATAAATATTTCTGATAACCAGAATAATCACGAGGCTCCCACTGGCTTCACTCTTTTGTTCAGGGTAAGGTAGTATTAAATACCTTTTATACTACTGTGCCTTGTTTGAAAAACCACTAATAACTTTTATGATGTAATTCTGGTTGTAATAACAACAAAAATCAGACAGAACAATAACAAAGGGTAATAGTCCCATTCATACTGCAAGGATTTGTGTTCTCACCCTGTGTTCCATGACAGCTTAACAGCTGAAGCATCTGTCTTAACTTTAATTTCTTTGCTTTTTACTCGTTTCTTTTACAGCCTTTTGATGTTACTAAAAGGTATTTTTATCCATGAGTAGATACGGTGCGCCACCTTGTGTTCCTGCCGTTACCAAAAAGCAAAACCAGCACTACAGTTTTTCAGAAATGCTCCTGAAATTTGATTATCTCATTTTTTTGGTATCAGGATAAACTAATACCATCCCAAATTGAGGAACAACAACAAAATCTTTGTGTTAAAAACAACAAAATTAACATTTAATTATCATATATTTCAAAGTTATGTGCAGTAACAGATAAAAACACAGGGCTTTCATTTAATTACTGACCTTCACTTCAACACTGTCACTGTAGGATACAGCACTCGAAGGCTCTAAATCTAATTACACAGCATAACAAAATTTCCCAACTCTTTCCAACACTCACCTTTGAATGTGTGATCGACAGTGTGTCCACCCAAACACGCCAGCCACCCCACTCATACTTGATTGCATGGTAGAGCAAAATTCGAAATATTGTATACACCATCTCAGTTATCTTCTGTTCCTCAGAAGTCTTTGGGTTAAAGCAGCAAAGGGAAAGCATCCACTCCTGCCAGACAGAGCACTGCAACAAACTCCTGCAGAATACACACATGCTGTTAAATCAAACTTTAAAATATATCATACAAATACACATCAGGTAGGTCAGGAATTCAACATGTTTAAAAAATTGCTACATGCAAGCTTCTTAGATTTTACATACTGAAGACTATACTATAGTAGAGAATCTGCTGAACAGCAATGAAGCTGTATCTGCTTAATGAGTTTAATTTATTAGGAGACCTTGTAACTTATTTTGTATACTTGTGCATACAGTAAGCTATCTTACCTCCTATTTTCTCTGCTGTTATTAAAAAGTTTAATCATATCTGAGAGAAAGGCTCGCCGAACCTCCAGAGTTTCTGGGCACTGTGGAGAATTACGTATCAGGATTGCAATAACCTTCAAAATCTCTGTAAAACAGTTCAGGAGCAACAATATATTAGTACTAAGTACAGTATAAAACACAAGGCCTCTTTCAACAGTGTTTGTACAACAAAAGCTACGCCACGTAAAAAAGTTTTATACTGAGAAAAAGCACATCTCCATTTGAGTAGAAGGTTTAACTAATACAAATCCTTTCTTCCAAGAATTCTCAAGCCTACTTACCATGAGATCTATACAGCTAAAGAAAACAGAACCCAACTTAAATTACTCTGAACTATTTCTAAATTATCATGTTTAAGCAACACAGATGTTCCTGCAGGACAACTGACGAGCTATCAGAATCTGTCAGAACCTTTTTCAAAGGAAGCTCACATTAAAAAAAGCATCGTTTAGAAAATCAATATGTGAGAAAAATGGGCAGATTTTTTCCTACCTTAGTAATACTGAATTTTCAAAGAATGTGACCAACTTCCAATTATATTTAACAGTTTCTGTTACAAAAAAATTGTTAGAAAATTTTTCTCTCATGATCACGTTCTCTATTTTTTTAGGAGAAAGCCAAAACTGTGGGTACATTGCACTTTTTGAAGCAGTGGGGGAGTCACTGTTCTTGTTACTTTAAAAGAAGTCACCTTTGTAAATTAGGGTGCAATTTGAACACAGTCACTGTGACAGTTCCAGTCTGTCTTGAACAACTTCAAGGAAAAATTTCTTATTTGAACACTGATCTTAAAAAGGTACTCTAGAAGTCACTCTTCCTACTAGAATTATCTAAGCCTACTTAGATAGTTCCAGACTCATAACTCAGACTCCAAATAGTCTATACTAACCACAGCAGTGACTGCCAACTTCAAAAATCTAAAGAGAAAGTAACAGAAATCTGCTCACATCTCTTGCTTCACACAGATTTACCAGAAGGCAAATGGCATAATGCAACCAGATTTCTTCTCTGCATCTGCTTTGCTCTCCTTTCTCTTCCCCTACTTTCCACATGAAGCAACCCACAACTGTGACCTATGTTTAATGACAAAGCAGCTATGAAAGTGAAAAATCTATTATTTCTCCAGACAAAAAATAACTCCCAAAGCTATCATAAGTCCATTATATTATATACAGAGCATATTAATAATGTATATAACTCATGAAAGAGATCAGTGTTTTCTCTTAGTTCAAAAGAGATCTAAAGTTTCATCTCAAGATATGAAGTAAGCTAAACAAAACAGTGAACAGATACCTTTCCTCTATTTTCCACGTAGCGTTGTCATACTGAATGTAATTTAAGATGAAAGCTGTTTCCCTATTTCAGGTAATTTAGTCTGACATTACTAAATAACGCAATCAGAATTTTGCTGGAACCTTAACATGCATTAAATCAAAGTATCCTGTGCATACAAGTCTTGAAAAACCATTTCATAACATGACTGCACAGCCAAAAAGGCTGAGTTATGAACTACACACATATTTCGACATATAAAATGTTTTTTAAAAAACTATAGATATACTTCCTAAAAAATGCACATTATCTTTCTTTTAGTATGAAAGAAAATGTAAAACTCAGATTAGATATAAAACTGGTGGATGTAATTAATAAGTTTTTTAATTGATGGGTTTTTCTAAAGCAGACTTTTCTTATGGTAGCACTTCAAAACGTGTATCATTCTTACGAGGATTTTGTATCTTCACTGTTGAATCTGGGTCAGGATGTTGTTTATGTATCACTTGAGTGCAGATCTGTTCAGTCAGAATCTAGCAAGAAAGAAAAAGATGCCATATCAATGTTCACAAAGACAGCTTTCTGAAAAATATTTAGAAACAGCACAATCATTATTTCACCATCATTCTAAAAATCATCCACAACAAAACACACTCGCTGTCTTTCTTGATAATTTATTTCATTCTGTTCTTAAAACTCTAAACTACTTTTTTTAAGCTTTCTTCTAAGTGCATACTGTTACTTAAAACACACTGGAAGATAAATCTGAATCTAAACAAAACAATTATCACAAGGCAAGACCACTGCTATAATAAAATTCCACATATATGGGGCATCTGGTTGAGACACACAGGTTACTCATTATCTGGAATTGTTCATAATGAGCATAACCAAGCTAAGGGGGTGGGGGGCAAATCTTAAGTAGTGAGCTTGAGGAAAAAAAAAAAAGCAGCACTCAGCTGCATCACGCTAAGGTTTAATGTCATCTGGAACATATCAGCACAAATATGTAAGTAATTTTCTAACAATGTCTGACAAGTAATTAGAAAGATTGGATCTTAACTAGAGTGTATTACTACCTCAAATAGGACATTGTATGTGGTCATGGTGAATAAGCTTGTCTGAAGCATCAGCCTTTCAGCCAACAAAGAGAACAATCCATGTCCAAGCATGACTTCAGCTTTTCTCCTAAAATAATACAGAAAGATATAATAAACTTAGGCATTCAACTTGCTTCAGGGGGAAAAGTTTAAAAAGTATGCCTCAAGAAATAAAAAAATCCCTGAAAACTTTTTTTCCCCTTCAGTCTTTCACTTTTGGTTAAGGAAAAGGTCAAGGATTCAGACTGTGAAAAGACAAATCATTCCCTAGAGACAGCCAACTTTCTTCCATAAATAAGGTCCACTCACCCATGGGCCCAAAAAAGCGAAACACAACCGCAGGGCTTTCCTGATAAACACTAAGGAAAGGGCATCTTTGTCCTCATTTCACTCAAAAATGCAACCATGGACAGCAATCTCAATAGTTATCTACTACTGCAGTCAACTTGAGACATACTAAATCTAGTTCTCAGTAACATGGGGTTCAATCTCACCAGTCCAATTCTTGCTATCGATTTCAGTAGAAAAGGACCTCTTGAAAAAGCAGGAAGCCATACTACAAGTTTGAACCCAGTAAGGAAGTGATAATTCCTGGATACCAGTTGCCAATAACAAGGAATTCCACCACATTAGAAGTATATTCATGGTAAATAAATTGATGTGTACTTGAAGAATAGTAGCTGCCATTCAGTGAAGTCAATTTAGTGATTAATCTCCAATGTAGCTTTTTTCCCTTTACATACAAACGTGTGTATACACACACATTAAACAATATACAGACAAGACGTGTCACATCCAATCTTTTCCCCTTCTTTTTTGGGGAAGTTTAGTTTTAAGACCTAAACCATGTCATCCAAGTACTTACTTTGGAGCAAGATGCTTTAAGAAATACCCCATCACTTTTAGAGCTTGTACCCTGATGCCTTCACTTTGTGATGCTAAAAGCTTGTAGACAACCCTAAGTGGAGAAAAGACAAGTCTTCGTAAGTATTTAAAATACACAGCAATTTTTGGAATGAAAATCACCTGCAGTTGCAGTAAATGCAAATAAATTTCATCTGAGTCTAATTTAAAAGAATCTCAATGAGACTTAAAAAAACAGGATGACATTTCTGTTAACAGCACAACAGTTAGCGATATCACATTTTACCATATTTAAATATCTCCCAAGTATGAATACATAAAACGCGCTCTGAAAGGCTGCTGCAATTCCTATACCGAAACATGTCTTGATCTGATACTTCATCCAGAAAACTAAGTAAGCAATTGTTTTGGTATAGATGTGGCCGGGTAGGAAGAGGCATGTATGGAGGGGGATTTATTAATAGCACCAATATTTGACATCTGCACACACTGTTGCTCCCTCAGGAGGGATAGAGGAAGGCACCAAGTCAGAAGGCATTCTTCTCATTTCACCTACATCAGCTTCTGCTCCTCACCTGGTTATGACAAGGCTCTACACTCGCTTATGATTCTCTACCAAGGTTTAAGAAGAAAGCCAAAGGGGATGAGGAGTGTGTCTGTAGCAAAGCACTAGGCTTAACTAACTGAACAGTTCCAGCTGGGGCTTTCCCAAGAAAGAGAGAGTGTAACTAACACAGCAAAGAAAGTGTCCATGTAACGGATGAAAGTCTGGTAAATTAATAAACAACTGAAGTACAGTCTTACAGTGGGAAGTGTCCAGTAATTAACCTTCAATATATTCGACATTACCAAGTCAATCTGTAATGCTGCACAGATCTCATTACATGTATCTATGCCTTCCACTCCCTGAGTAAAAAGAAAGTGAACTGAATATTTTATCTTAACTTCTCAGACATTCACCTGCAGTACATTAAAGCCTGCTCTTTTATTAAAGGAAGTTTAATGTGAAGAATAACAAATGCAAGTTTTTGATCCTTGTAAATCTGCCATAAAAACATGACATCTAAACTTACTTATAAGTTACATATAATTTCTTTCATAGCTCACTTTTTAAACAAGTAGAGTGATTATGACCATGTCCCTATCTGATTCTAGTTGGGCTGTGGTTCATCATATGACAGAGCTCTGAATTTGTGAAATACAGTTTAGCTTATACCTGCATAGACTACTGAGCTCTTTCTGAAAAAAAGAAAATTTTAATTTCCTAATGCTCCACGAAATCATACTGGAACAGAAGGCACAGTACTCAACTTTTACTGTAAATATGTTCTGATAAAATTTTTTAAGAAATTGGAATCGCTTTACTAGGGGGAAGGGGAAAAAAACCCTACCTAATTTAAGCAATTCCTGAGACTTACCAAAAATATTCCATGTTACAACATGGGATTTTAGATCAGCTGGTTTTAAGAGGTGGAAAGGACTTCAAGGCCTTATCTATAGATAACTGAGCACTCATCACTAGTTATACACCTTCATACACTAGTTATACACTTCTATACACCGTATTAGTTTCTCATGACACCTAAACTAAGACCAAAAAAAGATTTCGTTCTATACCAGAATTAAAAATAAAACCTACGGGTGATTAAAAAACAGTTATCTATAACAAATAACTTATCCTGGAGAAAGCTGCAACCACAGCAACTACAGAAGCAAACAAATAAGCAAGCCTACAATGCACTTTCATTCAAGCAATATAATCCATTTCTCTGCTTGTCTTAACAGAACAGTTAAGGGTTACCTATTTGTATAGGAAAAAATTCTTTCCTTATTGTATTTTTTTCAATGGATCAGTTACTTTTACATTTTTAATTTTAAAAGAACTCCAAGTACTTCTAAAGCTTTTTAAAATTATTTTTAAATTTCAATAATATGGTGTCTTAATTCCAAAAAGTAGACGTATCAAGAAGCATACAAACAAGCCATTAAGGGACTGAAGACAACACAAGTGCAAAAACTGTAACAAATAAGACAGGAAAACAAAGTGATTTCTAGCTGTGGACTCACTATTCGTACTGAATTGCTCATATACTTGTTAGTGAAAAAGAAAACACCTACTGCTAGTTGTTAAATAAAACCAAATGTATTGCACTGGAGACCATGACATTCAAATACTTCATTATTTAGAGTTTTTATTAGTTTCTCATGCATGATACTTTACTATACAAATGAAGTCAAATATCAGGAAAATAGGTTTAAAAAAAAAAATCAGTCTAGCACTAAAAAGGGAGAAAACAATTATGAACATGCCTGAATGCAATCTCTTGAGAAAAGGCAACTGAAAAAAATACATCTAGAAACAGAGGTTAAACAATAGGTGCAACCGAATGTATGTAATGAGACTCTGCCTTTACACAGTGAGAGAATTACGACTCCACATATCCTTCTAGGAATAGTTCTTACATTTGTTGGCCTGTTCCAATTTTCCCCCCACTATGTCCAGGCAGGTTCATTTCAAACTTGTGAAGTTCAATACTGTGACGACCCTCTGAGAACCACAAGACAAAATCTGAGTCATAACTTAACTCTTCCAGTAGATTTCCTCTCAGGCTTTTACTGCTAGTAGATTTTCCTGCTTTCCCTACTTTTCTCTCAAAATAGTGTTTGTTATTTTTCTGTTTGTTGGGAAAACGGCCGCAAACAACGCATAGCACAAAGTGTTAAATTGAAATAAATAAAATGTTTCTTCCGCAATAGTCCTATAGGAAAAAGATTTTTCCTATAGGACTTTTGCAGAAGAAACATTTTATGTTATTAGATTAGAAGATTAGAAGAGATCTGAATCAATTTTTGTCAGCCTCCTTTCAGTTCTAAGACATATGTAACAGTGGGAAGCTAAAGACTAAGCACAGGTAGATGAAGACATCAATGTATAGACTACAAAAATTGATCATTGCCTTCTTAAGTGTGACTGACAGCTTGGAAACATTAAAAAAACATACCTCATTGACAATAAATCCAACATCACCTCCTGTCAAAATGAACACCTGGACTTAAAAATCTCCCAAGACGAGGAGTCTAAGATTGCAACACATACACTGACGAGGACTCTTCAGATTTCATGGGAATTCCCACAAGCAACAGGATGCTCAAAACACTATTTTCCTTTTTCCCCACTTACAAAATTTAAACTTACTGTAATCCATTCCTCTGATCAAATGCAGGGATCATAGAATTGGGATGCTCTGACATCAGAGCAACAAGCAACTGCAAGACATCCATTAGATTGTCATCCTGTTGAATAAAAGTTACAAATTTGAATTGGATGCACACTAGAACATGGTTTTGGTTAAAAGAACTGCTACAAAATACTTCAAAATTATGTGGACAGTAATCATAAATCAAGGACCAAATCAATTAGGCCAGGATCAAAAGAGCTACAGATCTCAAAGGCAAGTGCAGAAGAAAATATTACAAAGAATATACTTCATTTTTTAGGGTGAAAAGTGATGCATCTCTGTCTGGGATGTAGGCTTTGACAGGGAATGGATATTTGCACTATGCTATTTCCTTGCACACACATGATCATGTTTGCATGTGTCTTTCCCCGTCCTTTACTGCACAGGAGCTAGAAACAAACTGCTGCACATTTTCTGGAGCACAGGGTGATGTTTCATGAAAAAACAAGTGTTCAAGCTAAGGAAAAAAAAGTACCACTACTTGCCACAGACAACATTTAAAATGAATAATTCAAGCTGCTTAGTAAAGTGTTCCATACTTTTGGTCTGAAGCACTCTAAACTAGTTTATTAATTTGTTCACCGGAACTAAAAATAACTAAAGAAGTAGCAAAATGCACCTGTTTTTTTCCCATTCTCTGTGGTATTAAACTGAAAGCTCATTTTAAAACAAGCAAACCAAAAAAGCTGTAAAAATAAAAGCCCACCAAAAAACCCAATGTTCAACACTTTTGAACAAATACTGGTTCTTTCTCTATTAGAAAAGCAGTTTCACACCCCCTGAACAACTCTGTTCACCTGATGATATTATCAACTTACATTACAGATGAATTAGCCCTATAAGAAAGTTGAATTTTCCTTTTTTTTGGTTGATGTTTTCCTGAATTTACAGTTTGATACCTAAATGCATGGGATTCAGCATTCAGCATTCATGGATATTTGAGACGTGAATATGTAAACTGCCAAGATATTTAAAATATCACGCCCTCATGTGAAGGCTATATAAAGCTTCTGCTACTTCAGCTCACTTTTAGATGAAACCAAGAGTCTTATTTCTTACTTCTCCACATAAAATAGAATGACTTGAATAATATTACCAAGTAGCAGTAAACAGTACAGAGAATAAAAGGAAAATATAGGTGCAAACATTAAAAAAAAAAAAAATCCATACTGCTTGAAATGAAGTTCAATTAATTCCTTATTTTACCCATTTCAAGCACCCTTACAGAGATGAGATCAGTTAGATTTATGTCCCCATTTCCCTTGTCTTTGATGTTGCATCTGGCATAAAGTGCCTTTTCCTGGTGCTAAAATATGAAGATGCAGATGTATCAGTGGTAACCAACATTTTCTCCCAATTAAGTTTATATGCTTCTCTTAGATGCCATTAACATACATCTTTATTTTTTAATGCATGTTTTCAATTTTACTGCTTTATTTAAGAAGCAAAATAAAAAAGGAGAGAAAAACAAAACGGAAAAAATATTACTTAGGCAGCCTAAACCAAGGTTTTGACTCTTTTTTTAAAAGTCACTCTCACCATCTGTTTTTCTGCTTGGTAAATTGGTTTGCAGAACAACATAAGAAACCATTTTGACTTACTGGCTTAATGAACTTCAATCTAACATTGAGCATAGTACTTAAATCACTTCAAGAATATTGGCATATCAGCACACTAAAGAATTGGACAAAGATTTGCTACTTCCTCTGCAGAGCCATCTTGTGGCATAAAGGAGGTTATATTTGAAAATATTCAAATATTTGGCAGTCACAAGAAGCACGCCAGCAGTACGCCACTCCTCACACACACATCCCCCAAATTAAAAATTACCTCGTGTATAGTGAGCAGATAATTGAGGATAGCCTGCAATTCATCTTCTTTTATTCCATAGTCCTTTAAAAACAAACAGGTTTTAAATACAAAAAAAAGCTCTATTTTAATCAATGATTATATAACACAGCAAGTACACAAGACAAGTTCTTTTTCGCTCAATACTATAACAGCTTCATAGTCAAAAGGTAGCTTTTTCGCTGCCCCTAAAAGCACCCACTGAACACTATAAAAGTGCTTTAAGACAATTTCAACACAGGCACAAAACCAAGATAAATAGCAATATAGAGTAACACATGTTAATTGATACAGTCAATTTGATCCAAGAGCTTCCTATTAATAGAAGAATTAAGGTGGCAAAGAGGATTCAGAAGTAGACCTGGAAGTTTAATTATAAGCCTGTTAGCTATGCCTATATCTACGTTTGCTTCTTATTTTCCACGACACAATCCCACCTTCAGTTGCTATCAACTTGGAAAAAATCTAAATAAGTTATGGCATATATGCTAGGAATATGCTTTGAGGCATATTTTGTGAAAATAAAATAAAAACCAACAGTTTTTGATGACAGGGTGAAGGTAGGGAAAAGCAGCCTTCTTCATTTCTAGGGCTTTTATTTTCTAAAGCAAGTCTTTCATTTCCCAAAAAGATTTTGCACCATTGTGTACAAACAGAAAATTTGCTGAAGAATCAACTTCAACCTTTTCTGATGGACATGCTTTTCACTGTTGTGCAGGCCTTGGCTGGGGTATACGAGTTTCTTCACAGTACCTCGTACAGGGCTATGTTTTGGATTTGTGCTGGAAGCAGTATTGATAACACTGGGATGTTTCTTTATTGTTGAGAAGGGCTTACATAGAGCCAAGGCCTCTTCTGCTTTTCATAGTGCCTCACTGGTGAGCATGCTGGGGGTGCCTGGAAGGCTGGGAGGAGACACAGCTGGGACAGGTGTCCCCAACTGACCAAAGGGGTATTCCAGACCATATGACATCATGGTTAGCATATAAAGTCGAGGGAAGAAGGAAGAAGTGGGGGGATGCTTGGAGTGATGGTGTTTGGCTTCCCAAGTAACCGCTTACACGTGATGGGGCCCTGCTCTCCTGGAGGTGGCTGAAACGTGGAGATGTCTGCCCATGGGAAGGGGTGAACAAACTCCTCACTTTGCTTGTGTGCACTTTTGCTTTCCTGTTAAACTGTTATTATCTCAACTCACGACTTTTGTTCTTCTGATTCTCTCCCTGACCCCACTGGCAGGGGAATGAGCAACTGGCTGTGTGGTACTTGGTTGCTGGCTGGGGTTAAACCACAACAAACCTTGTGAAACTCTACCCAAAACTGTCAAGAAGTTAAATACTTATTTATCCAGAAGTAATCATTTCTAAGTTATTGAGTTAAATCTCGACATTGGATAAAAACAACTTAAAAGGGAGAAAAACACATCTTTAGCACTGCTGTCTGTGGCAGGAGGCACAAAAAAAAGAAGCACCTTACAGGGCTTTTCTGTTTACTTACTATTACAAAATTCAACATGCTTAAAGAATTTCTTTATGAAAGGAAATAAATATCCTATCATAATTTAAAGTTATCCTACCTTCATCACTAGCTGTTTAATAAACATCAATAAAAATGCTCGCAGGGATAAAATCTCTTTTTGAGTAGGCCGTGGACCATCTGTAAAAGAAACATTGATATATGAAATACAAATTAACACTTGTTATTATCATAGAATGCATTTCGACAGAAAGAAAAATAAAAGACATTTTCTGGGTAAAGAAGGCACATTCTAAGAAAAGTCATCTTCCCTCCATTTCAGACTACAAAACAGTAATGTGTTTTTTATCACTTTTTATTAGCAGAATGTCCAACTAGTGAGGTTTTAATAAGGCTTTTATTAAATACAGTTTTCTAAACCCCTCTAAATTTTTCTAATGATTTTACCACTTCCTTGCAGCGCTATGAACCAACTTTATGCAAGGAACAAGACTGATATGAAAACTTTACATTGGCATTTCCAGATTTCAAATTTTTGCACCTTACAGTTCTTTATAAAGTTCTGCTAAAGCTCAAAGGAAGAGCTACATGCCATTATTTCACAGTGGCTATATAAACAAAAATCAATCTTACAGTGCTATGTGTAAAGATTACCTTGAAAGACATAGCTTAATTTGTTAACTTGAAGTCAAAAGGACTGGCTTCTGCCACCGCTGTGTAAAGCAGACTTTCACTGAAACATTTTAAATACTCAAACACTCAGTAGTTGTTCCCAGGAGAGACAAGGTTAAAAAAACAGGTGCAACCAAATGTCAAAGTCAAGTAAAAGTTTTCATACAGAAAGCAAATGAACTGTCACAAATATGTTCCTGGGGATAGCTCTTACATTTACTTTATAAGTTCACAGTTCTTATGATCTTAATCATCACGGAAAAGCAAATCAACTCCCAAATGAAAGTGATCATCAGTCTGGTTATATAAAGTATAGGCCTACAGGCACATTTGGTTTATGAATAGTTATTTTCAATATAAACTTAAAATAGTCAAATAGTCAAAAAAAGCCATTAAAGTGCATTACTACAAGTATCCTACAAGTACACTAGCCTCAATAAATCACTTCAGAAACAAAGTAAATCCATGTCTTCACTAAAAAGAAAGGAGAAAACACACATGCTTTTGCTTCTTAAACGATGCAAAATACTACAAAACAATCTTTACAACTGTTTAATAGGAAGGGCTGGACGTTTTGAGAAGTTGGTGGCAGGAAGTTGGATACATCTAAGGAGCACTTACTCCTAGTATATCTATCTCTCCTTCATCACCTTCTCTCTCTGAAATTCCAGAACCTTTCATTACAGAAGATAGTAGAAATATGTGTTATTCTCCCTTTGTCAAGGCTGTGTCCCCAACCCCACAAAACACAGAACAATAATTAGAAAAGTTGTAAAGTCATACTTCCAAATAGCATTAATTCCCTTATCTGTGCCAGTTCCATCTGCACGTGTTTATGTTATGCTGGTGCACACTTCACATCTCCCAATTTCTTTTACAACACTGGATTTCTTACTCAAGCAGCTATTCCATTTGCTTGTTTCCTTAGGATCAGTATACTTGTTCTGTGTTTCAAGGCAATAACAAGTACTAAACACCTGTTTTAAATTTCTTTTTAGTTCTTTCTGCATGAGCTCACTGTCTGAATTAAGCACGCTCATTAAGCACTTTTCCATCAAATCCCTACACCAGTCAGATAGATTCAGTAGGCTTGTTTTCAGCTGTCCTGCTATTATCAATAGATCACAGGAACACTTAAAAGATTGCCCAGTACTTGAACAAGCTGCATAAAGAGCCCACATTCCCAGGCATGGCTCTACACCTTCCTAGCATTTCTCTCACCAGTTCTGTCTCATTAGTTCACAGTTTGGTGACAGAAGAAGTTTGGTTTCTGAAGAAATTTTCTTTAAATTGGGAAAAAAATCTTTCAAGGACAAAAGTACGCTGTCTGAACTGTTACAGAGAACCCACCGCACTAAAGGGAAATTATTTCAGGAACATTTGCAGTTCTACTCTATACACTGTAATCAAAACTTCTTAAAAATAAACATCAGATTGTGAGAGTAAAAATTAATATGCATACTTGCCTGTGCCCTTGGGAGTTATACCACTGCGATCTTGAGGGTTCACTACCCAGTAGTAATACTTTAGGGTGTGCATGACCAAAAGAACTGTCCCAACCCGTCGGATTGCTCCATATATGTTAACAGTGGCAATGAACTCAGTAGACAGGTAAGTGTACAGGGTCAGCTGAGCCTACAACATACAATCAGGAGAACAAACATCATTTTTGTTCTTAAATTACAGCATGTCAGACAAATAAATTCTTAAATTTCATCCTTTAAAATGTCGTAGAGAAATAGATTTTCTCTGCACAGCTCAGTCACAAAGCCTTTAAAACCTTTGCAAATTGATGAAAAATTTCATTATATTTCTAAAATTGTAGAGTGCTGGTTAGAAGGTTTCAAGTAGAACCAACTGGTGAGTTTTGACTAAAGTCGTTCACTCTCAGAGAACAGAGATTCACCAAAACAAAAATACTCACTGTCAATTTAAATGAAGACTTCAGAGCATAATTTGCTCTTTAAAAATTGCTGAGTTTTTGCCAACTAGCTCATCCAAAATTCCCTCTCAGACTGGGTCAGGGACTCCAGAAGTTACTTACAACTCTCTCTTCTGCAGAACACTGCAGGTTTCCGAACTCCCTGAAAACTCTGGGAGTCTGCAAAACCTGACAGCTATTGTCTGAAAACAATTGCTGTGTGATTTCTACTGGGGAGCAAAGACCTGTAACTCTTGGAGTTCGGGCTTAGTTTCAACAATCCCAAATCAATACATCATAAGTATCTTATTTAGAAGAATGAGTAATTTTACCTGTGCTGGGATATGAATCCATATTGCAGGATTAAGGAGAACATGATCACACAGCTGCTTCAGCAAGGGCACCCCATTGTGTAAGTTGCTCAGGTATTTTGAAAAGGCAAGGCAAAGTTCTAGAACAGCTCGGGTAACATGGGCTTTGGAAGACTGTAAAAGAAGATCTGCTTAAGGAGAGTCCTGTAACAGTCTAGGAAAAATACTTCTCTCAAAAAAAAAATTCAGTGCTCATGTAAGACATCAAGAAATATTTACTTTACCTTTTCTAGGCTATAACCTATCACAAGGAAGCCTTTACAGGAAAGCATCTGTTCTTGCATAGCAATAGAGTTCTTCAACAACTCCATGATGAATGCCAATAAAGTAGAACTGGAAAACATGGTTTAGTAAATAAAAATGTTCTCAACATTTACAGCAACACGAAAAATATTTCCAAATTAACACTTCAATCACACAGCCCAGAGATACATTCAATGTATTATATAAATGCTCAAATCAGAACTATTAAAATAAAATGCAAGACTAAATTTTGAAAGCTGTAACTTCTTGCTTTTTAATAATATTTTTCTAACTTGAAATTCTGGACTCTGAAATAACCGTGCAATAGCAAAATTCTTCTGAAAATATGTTCTTATGGAAAGGCAACAGTTAAGCTTGTACTTCTCTCTGCTTCTTATTCCACTTACAAACTTCTGCAAGATCAGTAACAGATGCCATTCTGCCTCCTATGGATTTCAGATGAGCAGATATTTTTCTAAAGACAAAGCTTTACTATTGATTCTGGCTAATTCAACTCTGTGCTGCTGCCAGAAGGAACGTTCCTGTCCCGCCCCTTGTGTCACAGCACCTAGTGCCTATGGATCAAGACCTCAGCCAGCTGAAAACCCCTCTACTGCTGGGCCATTTTGCAACTAAATCAAATCCCTGACTTATCACACAGATGCCCAAGTCTAAGACAGCTCAGGAGACTTCCAGGCATGTTCAAACAGACTGTAGGAACATTGTGACCACTCCTTCTTAGCAACAATACGGATACAGCTCATCTTTAAGCAGCCATGAAACTACAATTGCAATGAAACTAAGCAAACTACACCAGAATTCTAAAAAGCAACCTCTTTGTTACCATTACCACTCTTCAACTTGGGAGTTCCACCAGTTTCTGTACCTGGATGTTCAGAACTTGGATATACTTGAAACAGAGCTCTAACCACAAGAAAAGCCTGGCAGTAATCCTAAGTAACAGTATCTTTCAAAAAGTCTGAAGGTTAAAAAAAAAAAAATCCAAGGAATGACTGAAAAATTCATTCTTTCTGGCACTTCTCTTGAGGCCTTCCCTAGTGAATCTTCTCCGTGACAGGAATAAGCTCAAGAGAATCACTCATAATTCTCCGACACAAAAAAAACCCTGAAGTATAAAATGTGTGTACATTCTCTTTCAGAGAACATTTGGTGCAAACAAGCGCATCACTTTGAGGTCCTGCCTGTGGCAAAAGGTCACCTGTCTGTTGTCAGACGTAACTCACTGTCACACAAGACAATGCAAACTACTATGCCACTTAATAAAGCAAAGGTAATTTCCTTCACTTAAAAAGAAACAAAGAACAGGACACAATAAGTACACGCACTCACCAAACAGTTGTGTCGATGTGGTCTGACGAATATTGCCTGTAGTCTAACTGTGCAAAGAGAGGGAAAAGCACCTGCACTCCTCCAATGGAGTGCAGGGCACTTTGGATAGAGTGCGTTAAGACTGCTTTCACATCCTGACAAAGAAGAAACAAGAAATATTGAAGCCTCCTTCAGAAACTGTTAAGAAGGTCGTTAAAAATAGTTTTTTTAATGTCTTCAATAAGAAGCTGTATTATTGCCAAATAAGAAGAAACAGCCAAATAAGAAGCTGTATTATTGCCAAATAAGAAGAACAAACTGGCTGCCACAGCCACACTAAATGTCCAGTCTGCCTGACCTACTGCTCTAGATACAGTCTACAGTGTAGATCCTCAGATGAATACACAGGAGGTGGCTAGTAAATTCTAAAACAACTCTCTAATAACAGGGAAACTCTAGAACAGAACACATGAAAAGCTTCTGACAATTTAATAGATGAAGGCATTCAAAGCATAAGGAAGAAAAGGATTTCATATCAACAGGGCAAAGAATGGGAGATAGGTTACATCTGTAGGGGAGGGAACATGTCAGAAATGAGGAAGAAGGATTATTTTTAAAGCTAACACAGCCTTTGTAGTACTGACACCTTTTAGGTTATAACTTTACATAGAATAAACTTTTTTCTTAGAATTCTTCTATGCATCCACTTTGGGTCAAGAAACGGGAGGTAGCAGCAGGGCCAACCCAAAAAAAAAAATCTATGAAAACGCTGATATACCTGCAGCATGAGGGCATGTGGTGAATGAACAAAAATAGAAGGGTTATCCTTAGGGGATGACTCTAGACACAGTTGTGCATCTGTAGCCCTTGGATTGTACATAAAAGCAATAGCATTGGATAGTTTGCCATCATACAGCAACAATTTGTGATGTTCATCAAGGAAGAGATCACTTTCTGCCTTGAACTTGAATGTTCCCTGGATTGGGAAGCAGGGTTGAGGAAGGAAAAAAGAAAAAAAATTAGGTTAGACACCTTGAAGATACAGTTCAGAACATAACTATTGCCAAAAAAATGACTAAAACACTGCTTCTTTAATCTAGAAGTATTTAATAAAGAATGGGTCTCAATAAGAACACTGACTCAAAGTCAATTTTACAGAATTAAAACTGCAGAATTTTTTTGACCCCTGAAGAGTGTCATTGCCAAAATGGTGGGTAATGTAAGAGAAACACATTAGCTTGGAAACAGCATGACTGTCAGCAATGTTCACTCAGAAGGAACTAATAATTGAGGAACAGATAGAATAGGAACCATCTTTTTTAGCTTATGTCTGTACAGCTGCTAGGGAATAACAGTCTTCAATTAGTGCCCCTCAGGCTAAGAGAAAACAAATAATAAATCACTGCAACAAAACTAATCCTCAGCACTAACTTCACATGCTAAAAAAAAAAAAAAAGAGACTAGCACCAGCAACTATAAAGCTACATTTCTAAAACAAATACATCATACTTCATCTGAAGTGCTCAACCTCAGTGAAAAAGTGAATCTTATCAGAGATAACAGTGGTGTGCTCCCTCTCCCAACCACCAACACAGAAATTTTGAGAAGCAAACAGGAACACCATTCTTATTATAAAAAAATAAGTAATCATATCAGTGCTTACTTGTAGTGTGTGAGGCAATACATAGGCTTACAGAAGAAACATGGAAGCATTTACATATGTTACAAAGCCACAACATTCTTAAAAAAACACCATAGGTCCTAGCAGAATTAAACTTTTAATAGTCAATTTTAACGTACCTTATACCCCAGACCAAGCTGATAAATAGCAAAGATCTGAGCAGCATTGAGAGCTTCACTAAAAAGGTAAACAGATGTCATTTGCCCACAAAACACTCGATTGGCATCTGCTGTTTCTGAAGAACCCAGGAAACATTTGTCAAATGTCTGAAAATAAAACAGAACCCGGTAACAGGGTTAATCTATGCTACACAAACAAATTAAACAAAAAAAATACACATTTAATCAGGGAATGTTTTTACATAAACAAGTATTTGAGGGTCTCAGCAGAAACAAATTTTAAGTTCTGAGATGTATAAAAGCCCAATTTATCCCTCTACCGAAAAGTTACTATTTTTATGTCAACAGTTTTTAAAAATGCATGAAATGCGGGGAGGTTTATTAATAAAATCGAAAATGATAATTACGTAATCTTATCAATATGATCAACTAAGTATAGGCATTAATGCACAGGGATTACTTACATCACTGGTGTTGACAAACCATGTTATTTCTCCATAAGATGCCAGTTCCCCATTGACATAACATCGAAGCTCACTGTTCTTCCAGCGGTTGTAGATGTGCACTATAGTAACCATATACCACTAAACAATAAGAAAACAATTGACATAATTCTATAGATACCTAAAGAAGGTTTACCATTCAAGTGGGGCGTAGTAGAACAAATTTACGAGAAATAAATTAAGACTGACAAATGTATTTGAAGTAGAAAAGATTAATAAGTCAGTGGTGAGTTTTCTTGCATGGCTATGTCAAAGGATATTACGCCATTTTTTCCACAAAAAGATGACACAGAAGCTTAAAAGATATTTATGTCATATAACTTAAAAAAATCTTCGTGGCACTGCTGAACCAAACTTACACTGAAACCACTGTGTAAATAAGTTCTAAGCTGAGTTACTCATAGCATGATGGACTGCTACAAATGTCATTCCAAAGAGCAAGGATGGCCCCAGACTAAAGCCTTTCAAAGGCTGTGCGTGTCAAATTATCACAAACAGAATCCATATTTACAGCAAGGGATTACTGATAAGAAATTCCTGAGGAGGCCTGTTCTCCCACAAAATGTTTACACCAGTTGCTCCAGAAACATCAGTAGAATATCTAGTTGAAAAAGGAGATATTCAACATTGTATAACACTACTTAAAATAGGCAAGGCAGCCTTGAATATCAGCAATAAAATCAACTCATATTTTAATTCTTATATTTAAAAATATACATAGAATATAGCAGCAAATGCAAGGAGACTACTTGCTGGACAACCTGGATGAACA
Source organism: Cephalopterus ornatus (assembly GCA_013396775.1). NCBI lineage: Eukaryota > Metazoa > Chordata > Aves > Passeriformes > Cotingidae > Cephalopterus > Cephalopterus ornatus. The sequence goes on from VZRE01001189.1 coordinate 508,408, forward strand.
CAAAGCATAACATTCTTTCAAGAATGATCTGTTTTCTACCACACGTAAGACCACCAAATTCCTATTAATGGCCTTTGCTTGATTAAGAAAACTAAATGTGGGTTAGTAAATGTGCTCTCTTAAAAAACACTGCATTTGCCCACATTGAGTACGTGATGACATAAAGAGGAGCCTCAGCAAAACCTTTTAGAAAAAAGGAGAATATCTGGAGGTACGAGAAAAAAAAAAGAAGGAAAAAAAAATCACAAGCATTTTCACTTTCAAGCTGCGTCTATATACTAAGAATTCTCAGACAACTCATACAAGTCTCAAAAATTCATAAAACGTCTGGCAAGCTGTGCTTTTCTAGCTTTCTTATACACTGAATAAATAAAAAGAAATAAGATTTCAGGACACAAATTTGTTTTGCTTGTTCCAATGTAACTTTTGTTCTACAAAAAGATGAGCCCAATCAATAGCTACAACACACACTCCCAGGCTACAATTTTAAATTCACGAAATCTATTTGAAAGATTTTATTATTGCCACTCACCTTTTGTGGCTTGAAATCAAATTTTACACAATGCTGGAAACCTTTTCCCTTTGATTTTATGGATGTTACAATCAGGCAGCCTCCAACAAAGTGAGCAGAATAACCAAGTCCTTTGTTTGTTCGAAAACTGACAAAGTAGAAGAAGATCAGCACATACACATATGGATACAGAAATCATTGAGCAATTAACAGAAACTGAGCACCAGAAGTGTGGTTTTACCCTACTACTCACCAATATAAGTAAGGCTTATCCTTATCCACATTAATATTATTTACAGGATCCATTCTTAGCCAAGTGTGGAAAGTAAATCCATTCTGGTACGGCCACTTGGCTATAGGAGGTAAGGCAATAGCCTAAAGGAAGCAAAAAGTTATTCATGTAGAAAGATCAATATCACAACAGTAAGAGTATACAGGTCAAGACACGCTCTACAAATGTACACTGATACACAGACACACACTGCAAATGTGTACAGTTTCTCTATGCTTAAAAAAGATCCAGCCTAACTTGGGCTTTCTGTAATTGTTACAATATTTAATTGATCTCAATATTTAAAAACTGGTCTTTATATCTCAAAGAAGATTATTAATAGTAAGATACACTTTAAAACTCAAATGCTTTAGTTGAAGACAGAGTATAACAACTTCTCAAAAGGTAAATTCAAGTAGATTTGGTTTTGTGGTAACCTGACAGAATAATCAGATTTATAAATTTAACGTCACATAGTGTTGAAGGAAAAGCTGTGCACATTTCACTTAACAGACTCTTTTCTCTCTTGAAACTCACATCTACACAGATTTCCAGTGAGAAATATGACAGAATCATAAACTTCCTTAAAAGAACGTTAACACAATCCCCACCAGCCAAAATCCTCATCTCAAACATGGGTTTTGTTAGCCCAAAAGCTCTTAAGTTACAAACTGTATGTTGGTACTCTTTGTTTCAAACAGCTGGGTTTTATCATTTGGGGTTTTTTGTTTGGTTAGGTTTTTTTTTTTAACATTACTATCAACTTTCCACTGTTTTGCTGCACAGATTTGCAATACACACTTCAACTAAAACTGCCATAACCTCTGATCAAAGATGCTGTCAAGATGATCAATACCAATGAACAAAAAAAACATCAAAGAACTCAAATGTTGCCAGACTCCTTATTATGCTCCCATGATCCATTCAGCTACCCCTGTCCAAACAAAACACTATAAATCCTTCTCTATACCAGCCAACTAATCAGTCTGCGTGTCTTTGAGCCCAACTTTTGGGAACCGGTAGCACTATCACTTGATTTAGCTCACAATGGATCTTGGAGTAATTATAATAAATACTTAATTTCTTAGACTTCTAAATTTAAAAATACATAGGAATATTCACATTACAGTTACCGAGGCACCCCAATACCACATATGGTTCAAGCACTCAACATAATTAATAAAAGTGAAATACAAAAACACTACAGGAATATCCTAAAGGAACAAAAACATGCCTGTTTATTGCCAAGTTCTGTTGCACATGCTAAAACTCCAGAAGCATTTTTCTAATAGTCTGCATTTTTCAGTCTCAAGTTTTCATTCCAAAAAAAATTCATTATATCATCAAGTTGGTGAAATTTAATCTCAAGCCACCAAGGCTGAAAGGTAATGGGTTTATGTGAAGAAAACTGGAAAGAGTCATCTGATAAATCTTATTCAAATCTTGTTCTGAATTAAGCATGAAATTTTGAACATAATTTTTCATCCTACAATTTTAGAAGCAAAAGTGTTGACATACTTGAATTCCTACAGAAGATTTTGCACAGAGTTTTCCAACTACCTATTTAGATTCAAATTCTTTTCCAAGTGGACACCACAGAACTTAAAAATTAATTGTTCAGCCACTTGAGCAATTACAAAGAGACTAATCATGGCTAAATTTAACCTTTTTCAGTACTGTTCAGCATGAAAATGTCTAGGACCTATGTTTTCTCAGAGAATTCTTCTAAGCAATTTGTTATTCACATCATCTGATCACTAAAAGTAATTATAACTGGTACAAGTGCAACCACTTCTAGTGCAATACTTTTTGTGGTTTCACTAGCAAAGGGAGATGTAAGGCTGTACTGGGTATGTGTGAAAAGGTTTTGGTAGTGGGGGGCTACGGGAGTGGCTTCTGTAAAAAGCCTCTAGAAGCTTTCCCTGTGTCCAACAGAGCCAGTGCTCCAAGACAGACTACCACTGGCCAAGGACAAGCTCGTCAGGGATGGTACAGCACCTCTGGGATAAAATATTTAACGAGGGGGAATGGCAACTTCAGCCGGAGAGAGGAGTGAGAATTGTGAAAGGAACAGCTCTGCAGGCACCAAGGCCAGTGCAGAAGTAGGGGGAGGAGATGCTCCAGGCACCAGAGCTGAGATTCCCCTGCAGCCCATGGTGCAGCCCATGGACAGCCAGCTGTGCCCCTGCAGCCCATGGAGGTCCATGCGGGAGCAGAGATCCACCCACAGCCTGTGGAGGAGCCCCACACCACAGCTGGTGGAAGCCCAAAGGAGGCTGTGACCCCGTGAGAAGTCCATGCTGGAGCAGGCTCCTGGCAGGACCTGTGGTCCCCTGGAGAGAGAAGCCCACACTGGAGCAGGTTTGCTGGCAGGATTTGTGACCCTGTGGGGGACCCAGGCTGGAGCAGCCTGCTCCTGAAGGACAGCAGTGTGGGAGAAGGACCCACACTGGAGAAGTTCATGAAGGGCTATCTCAATAGGTGGAACTCCACAGGAAGACTGAGGAGGAAAGCAGCAAAGACAATATGTGATGAACTGACTGCATTCCCAAATTCCTGTCCCCCTGAGACACTAAGGGGCAGGAGGTAGAGAAATCAGGAGGGAAGTGGAGCCTGGGAAAAAGGAACAAGGGGGGGAAGGTATTTTAAGATTTAGTTTTTATGTCTCATTACCCCACCCTGATTTGATTCAGACTAAACTAAATTAATGTCTCCAAGTTGAGCCTGTTTTGCTCGTGACAGCAATTGAGTGATCTCTCTCTGTCCTCATCTCAACCCACGAGCCTTTCATTGTATTTTCTCTCCCCTGCCCAGCTGAGGAGGGGAGTGATAGAGCAGCTTTGGTGGGCACCTGGCATCCAGCCAAGGTCAATCCACCAGAAAGCCACTCTCACACTACTGGATACTAACACAAGCACCATTCCTACAGAAACACAAGGAGGGAAAAGCAGATAGATTCTCTTTGCAACAAGATTTAACTGAACCAGTCTGAAAAAAATAACAAAATCAAAAAAAGCAGCCTCATTTATACCCATTCTTTGTGTAAAAGTATTTGTCCTTCTACAGTGATATTGCACATCTATTATAAGCATGATTTATTCAGGCACAATATAGGTGTTGGGCAGAGAAAAAAAATCTGGTTAAAACTCTTCTGACAATGACAGATGAGACAAAGAAAACCACAAATGAAAATAACCAATGGCCATAACAGAAAAACAAATGAACAAACAAGAGACTTAAAATATCTACATACTGCAGCACTTTTTCCTGGAAAGTTGAAGAAGGCATCAGGTCCATACTTCTGAGGCATGTGTTTTAACACAGACAGTAACTTCCCAGCATGTGGTGGCTGACAAAGACAATTATTAAACTTGTAAATAAATAAAACAAGCCTATAAGAAATACTATAAACATGTAAAAAAATATTTTGAGACATTTCAAAACTTTAAGACAATTAACTAGTTAACTTAACTAGGGACTTTAACCAGAGCCACTTTCACCCAGAACAAACTAAACTGACCCGAATGTTGGTTCCTCCCTCTATCTGTTCATTCAAATCAGCAGTCTGTGTGACTTTGCCGTAAGCTGAAGAAAATTAACTGATTCAGATGCAAACTAATTTAGGAAAAACAAATGCAAACTAATTTTTAATTAGAGCTGTTCTGGATCGTGATGGTGTGAAACCTGTACCAGCACAAGGGAGATGAATACCTGGCAAAAGGAGGACCAGGAGACAGGATTATTTTCATCAGGACTACAGTCATAAACTACATTAAACTGACTTGTAAGTCCATGGAGAAAGATTAAAGTCTCAAGGGCAGTTTGGAGCACCTAAATGAGTGCTCAGTGTGAATACTTAACACCTCCCCACCATCCTAATTCTGCATTGATTCTGTTGTAATACTCAGTAAGTGTAAACTCCAAATCAAGTATATGAGCTCACAACAACAGAAGTACAGCAAAAACTGGTCACAGTCATAGGACAATTTGTCTGTCTTCTTTCACCATATCGTAACCTTCTGGGAGATCTATTTTTAAACTACAATTTTATAATTCTGATATTTTCCTGAAAGTGCCGTTTTTCCCCCCTCTTGCAAACAGCCTGCGAAAACTAATCATTGCGTGATGCGTTACAAGCATTTCAAATGTACCAAAATTACAGTCAGCTAAACAGCGCTTCAAGAACCAGAATTCAAATTGAGGAGGAAATGCTGAGAACTGCTTAGATGTCTTCAACACTATACAATTTGACCAGGTAATCTGTGTAGTAGCAAAATACTTGGTATCCTTAAAGCACTGCTGATTTTAAGATTTATGGAGTTGTACAACTCCTTAGCAGTACAATAGCGGCATTTTTCTCTTCCTTTACTCTGTATTTAGTCTTTAATAAAGAAAGGAAATTAAATGCAAATAGCAGAGAGACAGGAAATGAAAAAGGTAATGTTGAAGAGGCCACTTTAATTCATCTATGGTTATATATGCTCTGTATGTTCAATTAAGCTTAAACCATCTATGAAGTTAAGAGTATTTTTATTTAAGCAGGTTAAGAACTCCAAACTTATTTATTTCAAAGGGTGTTTTAAAATTGGCTGTATTATGTGAGCATACTTTCTGTTATATTGAATACTCATTTTTAAAATTATTTGAAGTCAACAGAGACACTGTGCTACCTTTTCTCTACACTAAGCAGACTATTCAGAGATAACAGGAGCTGAATTAAAATTCCAATCAGGTTAAACAATTGTTAAAATAATTTCCAAGTCCAGCAAAACAATTGTGCGTTAAACAAAACTTAAACCAGTGGCCTCTACAACATACACATTTTTACTTTAGGGAATGAGCTTCTCAATGGTAAAAAGAGACCCTCTTCTCCCTTTCTGTTTTACACAGGAACAGGGGAACGATGATATAATTTTTCAGTGGAATTTATTTCCTTCAATTCCATTTCTGCCAAAAATTCTCACTTCCCTAACTGGGTAAGTTTTTTCAATCTTCAGGTAAAGTAGAGCAATGTGAAAATATGAGCAGATGGAACTGCCCTATGTAGGCATTTTTAATTTATTTGCCTCTCATGACTTAAACCAAAAAAAACATTAAGCCTTTTTCCTTCAATTTCACATACCTGGAATCAGAAAAATAAAATCATGTGCATAAAAACACTTGCATAGAGTCGTCATATTATTCCCAGGACTTCAGAAAGACCAATCCAGTCCACAGATCCAAGAAAAAAATTAATTTCATCACTAGTCTACTCTCTGTATTTTAATTACTTGCAGGTAAAAAGGTTCATTGATATAGTACAAGAAAGCTTCCTGTATTTCTGGTACATTCAAAATTTGTTTATTATAAAGTTTATGAACAAGTCTTAACTTGTGAACATTAGGAAAAACATAAGCAACACCACAAAAAATGGTTTCAGTTTTGTGTTTTCTTTTACCCATCTCCCTTTTTCTCCTTGAAGCTTGCTGAAGAATAACTTTAGCTCTCGAACTGTCAAGTTATAGCTGGCCAACACACCCAGCATATCCACTAAGAGATCTGAAAAGCAAGAAGAACAGCAACATAACTGCTTGATGAAATGCAGTGTCAAATTTCAATCATTTAATTAATGTGTCCACCAAGGTTTTACGTAGAAGAAACACAGTTTGAGTCATACATTGGGTGAAACTGTACCTGCAATCATGTTGTCAGCTCTGTCAATCCTCTTGAGCACTTGTTCAACCAGCCCCACTTCTGTGCATGCCTGTAGATTGCGGATACTTTTCTTTAGGATTGCTGTAAACATGCTCCACACCTCAGCCTGGCAGGTCACGTCACATTTATCCAGCAAGTCCAGCATGCAGGTGATACCCTCAACTTCTTGGATGATAAAGTTCATTTCCAAGTCAAACTGGCCTCCGACGAGCTTTCAGACAAAAATATTTAAAAAAAAAAAACCTTCAAGCAACTGCATCAAAGTGCTATTCCATGTTTGAAGTTATTCATTCTGCAAGAAGAAAACTATCAAAGTAGTAAGCTAAAAAAATCCATAATGAGGCCAATATCAATATATTGTCTCATTTTTCTTCTGTTTCAAGTTCTATTAAGTAACAAAGGTGCTCCTAAGGTGTCAGACAATGGCTGCAGAAAAACATTTGGGTAGTTTAAGACACAGATGTCCTGAGTTGCCCAACACAGCTGAAGACATCGAGTGAGTGTTCTAAAATAGGTGAGAGTACCAAAGCAGCCAAGATACCTTAAGTGGCCTGGAGTGCCCTAAGAGCTTTCCTCTGCATGAGCTTAACACTCATGGTAAGAGAGCAATTCTAGCCAAAAGGAGCTGATGCACATCAGAAATATTGGCACTTATGAACACTTAAGAGACATTCCTGAGATACTGAATAAAGCTGGTTAAGTAGGAACTGCCAGATTCATTAGCAAAGGCCTACTATATTTGCATGAATGTGGAACAGTAGCACCGTTCCAAGCTTTTGACAATGCTTTGGGTATGACACTCAAATTCTGTAATATTTCAGGTCTCTTAGAGGCATGCCTTATTTGAACATAAACTCAGTAAGTAACTACATATGTGTGTGCCAAGGAGGTGGAGAGGGGAAGGAAATAACATGCTCCAATCATTCACCTACCCAATAAAACAAAAATTCCAACCGAAAGAAAGATGGATTGTACTAACTAAACTCCTTTATCCCAATTCCCTCTCTTCACTTTTTAAAGTTCTCTTGGATTTTAGAACTGTAGTAACTTTAAAAACCACAGAATCACAGAATATGCTGAGTTTGAGGGAATCCACAAGGATCACTGAGTGGGTCTGGCCCTGCGCAGGACCATCCCCAAGAGCCACACCATGTGCATGAAAGTGTCGTCCAAACACTCCTTGAACTCTGTCAGGCTTGGTGCTGTGACCTCTTCCCTGGGGAGCCTGTTCCAGTGCCTAACCACCCTCTGGGTGAAGAACCTTTTTCTAATACGCAACCTAAACCTGCCCTGACACAGCTTCAGCCCATTCCCTTGGGGCCTGTCGCTGGTCACCACAGAGAAGAGATCAGTGCCTGTCCCTCCTCTTCCCCTCATAAGGAAGTTTTAACTGCACTGAGGTCTCCTCTCAATCTCCTCCTCTCCAGGCTGAACAGACCAAGTGATCTCAGCCACTCCTCATAAGGCCTCAGGGAGACCCTCAAGGCCCTTCACCGTCTTCGTTGCCCTCCTTCGGACACTCTCTAATAAGCTTAGTGTCTTTCTTATGTTGCAGTGCCCAAAACTGCCACAATATTCAAGGTAAGGCCACGCTTGCCAAACCACCCATTATATACCAGCATACAAACAGGAATGCAGATCAAATCAACTCAAATTATCAAAATGGACTCATGCTCAGAAGTATTTCAGCTCGTTCTCACTTTTACAAATTTGTTTAATAAAAGACATTATTTCTGTCCTAAATGGTGTTCCTTTCACAGACTTTGAGCATTAAGAGCTTCAGTGATGTCACTGCTGAAGTCATACCAGGCCAAAACTGCCCCAAAAATGCACATACTAACTTGCTTCCATATTAGCTCTGACAGCTTCTCTCAGCTAGTCAGAATCCAAAGATAAACTTACCCAATGGAACAGAATATATGCACTTCATTAACCACTGAAATTACCATACATTTTCCTCAAGTGTCTAAATCTTGTCACTTTGAAGAAGCAATCTTTGGACTTCTGGGCATAAATCAGTAATGCCAAACAGCACAAGAAGCAGAGAAAGTTACTGCTTTTATGACAGAATAGACAATGTCTCACAGCAACAATTTCTAAACAGTAATTTACAATTTTCCATTTTCTCCCCTCTTGGTCTTGAAAAATAATTATGCAATTTACTATCAGATGCTTCCTGAATATCTAGGAAAACTGTAGGAACTGAATGAAGAGACTTGAATTATATTCCCAGGTTCTCTATATCAACTCATGCTGTCACCTCAAACAAATCTATCAAATCATTACCATTCTCCAAGCCTTAGTTTTCACCTTCCAAAAGATGAAGCAGAGGCCTACCTCAAGAAAGCTCTGTAAGGCAGAAATCAAGGGAGAATGCTGAGCAGAATGAATTAACACAGAATTACCTCAAAACAAACACAAAGAAAAGAGGACATCCCCCTTAAATAAAACCTGAACAAACGTAATACATAACCAATGTTACACTTCATTTTACACTAAATTTATCCTCTACAAAACTGAGGTATTCCTCAAGAAGCTGCTCTCCTTCTTACCATGAAGGTAAGAAACAAAGAAAATACTCCATTCTGTGTAAAGAGAGAACAGCTGAAGGTTAAATGCTAGTCACAAACCACCTGCTAATTCTTAACAAGAAATTCAACTCTTTATGCATTTGGTTTTAACTATCAGCCAACCATCAATTATCACACCAAAACCATATACAGCAACTAGAGGTGACCTTACCTTCACCCTATAGTCTACACCACCAATCTTTCACTTTTGGCTAGATACACTATTATCAGTAACCACCCATCCAGGAAGCTGTCAAATTAGGTTTCCAATCTAATCTGCAAACATAAGCATTTCAGCAAGCACATTCGAGAAATAATATGCTAGGGCAAAAAAAGTAATTCCCATTTTAACACTTCCTTTAAGGGAAGTGAGGACAAAAAAACATTACCCGGAGAAAGCAGAATCCCCCAGGCACAGCGCAGCTGATGTAGTATATGTATGCACCCCCATCAGACACACATAACCACACACACCCCCCCAAAAGTATGTCATATTAACCCTTTCTAATGGTGATTTGAAACTGATCAACCTTCAAAACACAAATTTGTTTCCAATGACAGGGATCATAATCCAGGTCCATGCGTTGGCTAGTTATTATCTGAGCTGCAGTAATGGCTGTGCACAGCAAAATGTAATCTTCCCAAATGTCACGGTAAGTTATGAATATCTGAGCAGCTTAATGCACCTTACTAGCCATGAAGTGTGAGAATGTAATCTTATTACCTTTTTTATGGTTGTATTTTTTTGAATAATGTAGCCTTTGAACTGATGTATAGTCTTTCCTTGCACTTTAGCATGATTTGGTCCCCCATGTCGCACAGTACATTTTTCAAAATTCTCCAATTCAACGTATTTTAAGTCCTATGCTGAGCTACATAAACAATCTTTATAGCAACCTACAGGGTGGCATAACGTTTTCTTTCTTCAGCATGTAGAATTAAGTGTAAGCTTACAGGAATGGTTTTAAAGGGCAGTATTCAAATACATCCTCACAAATTTTAGATTTTGCTAGCTATATTTACCTTCAAAAATATATATAAACTAAGCCAATAGCTCAAGCTTTTTGGTAAAATGTTTCCACATTTGGCTGACTGAGAACAGGGAGCAATTTATAACTACACAGGCATAGAGTGTAATTTTTTTTTTTCCTTTAGAGAATTAAACTAATGAGAAGTCAACATAATACCAATAATTTCAACTATAAAGTAGCACTACAACACTTCTGAAAAGAACCAAGAAACCAACTTAAACACACAAAACCTCTCTTTGCAAGCAAGTGATCTAAGATATAAAAGAGATGGTGCACTGCCTGGGTAAGCAACTACCCAACTACAGCTTGCAGAAAACAGATCCGAATAAGCTCAATCAAGGTCCACTTTCCTCAAAGATCATGATTTAGATTATTAATCTAATTTAAATTATTTCTCCCACTAACAGACAAAATATTTCAAAAGCTTGTGAGAAAAAGTATTTCAATGACCTATAACACACACACACACAAAAAAGAAACTAAGTCCAAAATCATCATTTCTCCTGCAAAAGCCAATTTGGCTATACTGGGGAGAACTACAGGGTTGGATCTTCTCATTTTTACCTCAAACTTCCAAAAAAGACTTCACTTCTACAGAGCTTCCTCATCCTTCTGGCTACTAAATAACCTACAGACCAAGTACCTGTTTTGTTCCCTAAAGCCAGGATGGAGAACTATCACCCAAACTGTGACCTCCTTTTACCTCAAGACAATGATTCTGTAATCTCGGAATTGCTTCTTTATAATGTTGAAAACAAGGAGTATGGATAATGCCTATCCAGTGGAAAACATCTATTCCATGAACTAAAAAAACAATCAAACAGTCTGACTATCTCAGTGAAAATTTTAAAAGTTCATACTTAATAAGAACCTGCAAAGCTGTGTGTAAAAAGAGTTGATAAAAGCCGAAAATCTTCTATTCATAAAATTAAGGTACTTACACAAAATAAACATGAAGAACAATGTGTTCAAGCTAAACCAATTGATACTTCAACAATTAAAGGTTTTATATACACCCTACTTTTTACTTCTGTTCACAGAATAACCATGTTAACCAAATCAGTTCTACTCTTAATGCAATTTTACATCATGTCAGTTAACCCAAGACATAAAACAAAAAAAACCAAACAATCGCAAAAAAACCCCAACCAAACAAAAAAACCCTGTGATTTTCAACCCTTGATGACCAAGTCTGAATGCAGCTTCTGGAAAACACAAACAAGATGGATTCATTTTAGCCGTAATGACCCTGAGTAACTACAAATAAAATATTCTTTGCCTACCTTTATTCTTATCTTCCACTAAAGAAATAATCATCCTCCTTAAGTCCACCCCCTTTCATGTATTCAGAAACTCAAAACAAATGAACTGATCACCAAAAATACATGCCAAAGATTTGGGAAGTATCAGAGCTAAAATCTCTTAGGGTAAGAGCATCACAGGATTGTGGGTGATTCCCAGCTAGTCAAATCCCCTGAGGGCACACAATAAACATCAAAAAGTCAGTACCATGGTACGTATCCTGGGCGTGATAAAAAGGTGGTTGTGATTTGGAAAGGCTTCTAAAGAACAGAAGAGGAAAATCCTGGCGAAAGAGAGTAACTCATACACACTAATTTGCAGCAATCCATTCTCTGCCCATCACCCCCCACTTTTCCATGCAGTCTTTTCTACACTAAGACAACACCTGGAGGTGAGAACACATTAAAATCTGAGTCCTAAGGAGATCTGGCAAGAAAGCCTGTTGATAGTTTGGATAAGATATATCAAATAGTGACATTAGCATGAACATCAAGTCAGTGAAATCATCACAAACAGGGCTCAGGCCCAGAGAGGTTAATAGGAAGGCAAGAAAGAGGCACAAAAAGCCTGGATGTGAACCTTCATCATATTGCTACTATAATGCAGTAGAAAAACTAGACAAAGCACAAAGACCCACTCAAGAAAGGCAAGATCATAACCTTCCAGCAAGATACAGATGATTTAAAGCCACTTGCTACCTTAAAACAAAGTTCTAAAGTAAAGTGAGACAATGAATTTGCAAGTGACTCTTCCATAGAACAGAATCATAGAATCAACCAGGTTGGAAAGGACCTCAGAAATCATCAAGTCCAACTCTTGATCCAACACCGCCATGGTAACCAGATCATGGCACTAAGTGCCACATCCAGTCTCATCTTAAAAACCTCCGGGGACAGTGAATCCACTGTGGTGGATTCACCTCCCTGGGCAGCCCATTCCAATGCCTGATTACCCTCTCTCTAAAGAAGAAAGACCTTTAGTTATCCTTAACACAAGTGGCAAGATTGAGTTCAAACTGTGCCTCCGTTTCACTAATTTTCTTTCTACATGATCTAACTATATTCCTAAACTCTTCCTGAGTAGCCAGCCCTGTTTTCCATAATCGGTAAGCTCTCTTTTTTCCCCTAATTTCCTTCAAAATCTCCCTGTTCAGGTAGACCGGACATCTTGCCCACCAGCTCACCTTTCGGCACACTGGGACAACCTGCTCCTGTGCCTTCAAGACTTCCTTCTTGAAGCATGTCCATGCCTCCTGGACCCCTTTGTTGTCAAGGGTTGTTTCCCAAGGCACCCTCTGAACTAGTCTTTTGAATAGGCCGAAATCTGCCCTCCAGAAGTCCAGCACAGAGGTTTTACTGATGGCCCTCTTTGCAGCCCTGAGTATTGAAAGCTCTATTATTTCATGGTCACTGTGCCCAGGACAGCCTCCAGCCACTACACCCCTCACCAGCCCCTCTCTGTTTGTGAACAGGTCTAGTGGGGCCCCATCCCTGGTAGGCTCATTTACCAGCTAGAGCAGGAAATTATCCTCTATATGCTCTAGGAATCTCCTAGACTGCCTCTTCTCCACTGTGTGGAGTTTCCAGCAGACATCCGGCAGGTTAAAGTCACCCACGAGAACAAGGGCTGGTGATTTTGAGACATCTGTCAGCTGCTTGTAGAATAATTCATCACCCTCTCCATCCTGGTTGGGTGGTCTGTAACAGACTCCCACCAGGATGTCAGCCTTGTTGGCCTTCCCCCGATCCTGATCCACAGGCACTCAACCTTATCGTTACCGACTTCAAGTTCTACAGAGTCAAGAGACTCTCTAACATACAGAGCCACCCCTCCACCTCTCCTACCTTGCCTGTCCCTTCTGAAGAGCTTGTAGCCATCCACGGCAGCACTCCAGTCATGTGAATCACCCCACCACGTTTCTGTGATGGCAACTACATCACAGCTTTCCTGCTGCACGATGGTTTCCAGCTCCTCCTGTTTGTTACCCATACTGTGTGCATTGGTGTACATGCGCTTCAGCTGGGCTGCTGATTTCACTCTTTGCTTGGGCTTTCCATCCTTAGGCTCATCTCTGGAGAGCCTGGTTTCAATTCCTTCCCTCTTCAAACCCAGTTTAAAGCCCTCCTGATCAGCCCCGCCAATTTACGGGCTAGAGTCCTTTTGCCCTTGATAGATAGATGAAGCCCATCTGATTTGAGAAGACTAGGTACAATGGAATTTGCCCCATGGTCAAAAAAAACAAAATTCTGCTGGTGGCACCAATCCTTGAGCCACCCTTGATAAGATGGGTTTTCCTAGTCTTCTCCTCATTCATTCCTGCTACTCCAGGAACTGAGGCAAACACCACCTGTGCTCCTGTCCCATTAACTAATCGACGCAGTGCCTTGAAATCCTTTATAATCACCCTAGTAATTCTTCAATTAATATCATCACTGCCAGCCTGGACTACCAACAGTGGATAATAATCTGAGGGCCAAATTAGCTCAGGGAGTCTCCTGCTAATATCCCTCACATGGGCCCCAGGAAGGCAGCAGATCTCACTGAAGGATGGGCCCAGTCGACATATAGGGCCCTCAGTACAGAGTCACCGACTACAGCTACCCTTCTTTTTTTCTTTATAGCTGTGGTTGTGTTCCATCTGGTAGATGGGGTGCAACTGGGAGACTCTCCAGACAGATATTCCTCTTGACTGTCCTCTGCCTGGCTCTCTGGATCCAGGGCCTCATACTTGTTCTTTAAGGGCACCGTGGGAGGTGATGGGAGTCGGGAGGGGACTCTACCTCTCCGGTCAAGGACCTGTTTCCTTTCCCCCCACCTACTTGGTTTTCTCCATCTGCCTGATGGCAGAAGGCGCAGGGCTTCACTGTCTCCTGCTGATCTTCTTTTGGGGGCAAAAGGGTGCCCCTCCTTGCCCTGTCTGCACGAACTGCCTCGCTCACTCTGGGGCCACGTGCCTGTTTGCCTGCTCCTGTTCGCCGCGCTCTGAGCAGCCATTTAAAGCCCTCGTGGGTGGGCTGGGTTCTGCCCCCTAGTCAGTTGCTTCGCCTCCCAGGACAACTCCAGCAGACTTTGTGCAGCTCCAGCAGCTGTTTAAATCCCCCGTGGATTGGCTGGAAAGAAAGATTCTACTCCAGATTCTTCTTTATTGTCCTGTTAAATCTTGCTCCAACTGTGGACTTGCTGTCTCCCAGGTTCAAACAAAACTAAAAGCAATTCAAAACCCAAAAACCATCAGACAAAGAGCAAACACAGGTTTTTTTGAGCAGAAAACCACAAACTTTTCCTGCTGATGCCTCAGGCTCAAGTCACCAATTTCTCCCCATCCAACAGTACCCAACAGTTACACTACAAATAAAGAATAATAATAGTACTAAACTACTCTGCTTTACAAGGGGAAAAAAGATGTTAAGCAAGAAAGACAAAAAATTATTCTTAATTAGCTGCTTTTTCTGTATTGCCAAGTTCCTAACAAAGGCTACACCTTCATTTAACTGGCAAATAAGGAATCCATTTTAAACCAGGCATAGCAACACTGGCATTGCACAACAACATTGCACTTGCTTTAACCTCGATGCATTTATGGGATTCTGTTCAGTACTGTTATTAACTATGATCCAAGCTGGATCATTCAAGAAAAACATTCCCACTGCTTATTTGCATAGGGATGCAACAGAAATGTTTTTTATTTCTTCAAACGTGTCTCTTGTTTGGAAAACTGCCTAAAAGTAAATCGAACGAGCCCCCACAAGGTGTTAAGAGTCTACTGCTGCCACCTAATGTTGTATTTGAGACTGTTAGCCCAGCATTACACATTTTTAACACAAAGCCTCAGCACAGTATCATTCTCTTCCTCCCCAAGACACCTTTGTATCAGCAGCTTATACCCCGGGCTCTGTCACAATGAAGAAAAAAAGCTGTATCTCAAGGAAATAACACAGGATAAAATTTCAAAGTAGCAGAAGAGTTTACTTTTAAGTCTTTCTTGCTTTCTCTATAAAACCAGAGGTCCTTCAACTTTGCAAAAGCAACTACAGAAGGCATACGATTTACCCAATTTACACAGGGAAGAGTAGCTAATATCTCCTACCCAGCTAGTCTGAGACACAAATCAGTTCATTAAAACTTCTCTTTAAAAATGCACTGAGCCATGCATACACGAGAATTACTCTCTCAGTCAAAATAACAAATGCACAAAAGCAAAATTCTTGACCATGTAGGTACAACACATCTGAAGCACCTTTCTGCTGATGACATTTACCTGTGGTTTTCCCCTTCCCAACAGAAGGGGGTGGGCAGGGGAATTACCAATTTTAGAATTATCATTATGCTCTAACCAATGATGCTTTATTTACCCTAGCTAATAATCTAATATTTTCACTCCCTTTGCAAGCATTTTGATGTCAGATTAGTGAACTAACATGATTAGTTCAGTTTGCAGTGTGCAGTTGAAGTCCCAGGGCAAACAGAGCAATGCAAGGAAGAATTAGCCCTACGCAACGTTTTTAAATATGGGGGCAAGGAGAACTGCACTATGACTTTCAAATTTTATACTTTTTGGGTTTAATGTATTTTAGAAAGAGCTATTAACTTTTTTTTTTAAGTACATACCAAAAATTTAAATTCAGTATCTTATAAAGGGAACAATCCCAGTTTTAAGTTAAACGATTAGCAGAGTTAAATTTTATCCTGCACAAACAGGAAAAGCAATTCTACATTTATTTTCTCAATTTGGTATCCATTCAAAAAGCGATCTCATTGCAAACAGTTCAAATTAAAAACAAATACCACATCCAAACTCCAAGCAGTTAAAGCACTCCGCTGGTTTTTAAGGTCTCTTCCAACCCAAGCTATTCTGTGATTCTATGATACCATTGTGCACTGTGCTTCTGTCTTCCCTTCTAGAAATTAAACATATTCCAAAGATGAAAGGCATAAAGAAGTCCAATATTGGGACTTTTACCCTTCTCTCAATCTTCACTGACCCATCAAGAGGTAGGACAGTTGATAGAAAAGGGATTGCCAAGAACACGACACCAAACAGGAGGTACCAGAGGCTCAGGGAACCACCCTGGCACAGACCAAACAGTGGATATACCCAGCAAACCTGCAGAAAAGAAAACAAGGAGATGGGATAAAACTGATTCTCTACCACCTTTCCTCCGATGCAAAACACTGACCAGAGGGGCCCTTTGCTCCCGAGGAAGCCACGAGACTCTAAGCTTTATTTCAAAACCCTGAGGAAACAAAGAACTACCAAGTTGACTTTTTGCAAATCAAACAATTTCAAGACTAAATTTCATCACACTTCAAACAGTGGCTTAAAGGCGTATTTACAAAACCTGGTAGTTTTTCTTGTTTGACTTTCCTTAAATACCTCTATAGATATGACCACAGACTTTTTATTTAAATCCAGATCAAATGCCTATCTTTCCAGTACCTCTATTAGCAGCATTAAATTCTGTTTTTGTTTTAATTAACTTCTTTCAGTGTACCTTAGCCTGTGATACTAAGACATACAAGAAAGATTTGACTCCAAGAGATGGTTTAATAACATGCAAATTTGTAGCTCCATGCAGAAAATGAAATATCCTAAATCTTTACGTCACATCAGATTCATATGTACATTGAAAGCAAATAAATCATTTAAACCATGATACAGACAACCTTTTTAAATTTGCATTTATCTACAGTAAATACTGCCATGTTCTTTAATAGCTTGCTAGTGCAATCTTAGCAAACTAATGATTTATGGTTTTGACATTTTAAAAATCAGAAATCTGTCATTTTATGACATCCAGTAGAAAGTCTGCTCAAGTTACATTACACTGAATTTAAACTCAAATACATGAAACACACATAGCAAAGCACTGTACCAACTGTCCATTCGTTACTGCAGCACTTCCCTCTCTAGCTTCATGTCTAAAAGTTATCTAACATTTTTACTTGAAATAAAAATAGATTTTTTTCAGGAACCAGACATAGGTAACTTCATCAAGCACTTAACTTTTTGCCAATTCTGGAAATACCACCCATCAGCAAACAAAACCAATCTGCTATGGGCTGAGAGGCACAGACCAACCATACCTCAGTCACCAAGCTGCACAGGTCTGCATCACATCCTGTCTTACAGAAGGAGCCCAAAAGATAACATTTCTAATACCACATTAAGCAATAAGTCCAGAGTGGGGAACAAACCCTAGAGTCAGGATGACTTTACAGGGAATACTCTCCTTGTGCACATCTCCATCAGTCAGGACATTTACACTGCATGTTGGGCCAAGTCAGAAAAAACCCAACACTGACACCACACCTGAACAAATATAACTGTGATTTACATATACTTAAAAATAAGGGCCCATACAGAAGTTAGACAGATAGGTTAAAATGATCAAAGACTGATTCCCACGGCCAAAGAACAGAGTCTTCTCTTGCAATGGCCAGTGAAAGAAAAAAAACCTCAAGTTCAATAAAAGATGTGGAGACACCTAGAAAAATAAAAAAACACTTACCTGAAACAATTTGCCCAGGCTTCCTTGCAATTAAATTACATTTTCTAACCTGCTTAGTATTCAGCATCAGAAAACTAACAGGTTGGGGTTTTTTTTAATTACTTAAATGTAAAAGATTACCAAAGATATGCTTTCCTTCAACCAAGCCGATGTGCAAAGATAGTAATAACAATTCAATCGGGAAACATTTTAAGATGCTTCCCTTAAACATTTAGTTTCATTAATGATTCTATTAATTGATTATTATACTTATTTCAATTTTACAAGGAAATCATAAGTGTATTAAACCCCATCCAATTACAGAGAAGTACAAACAATTACGCAATTATTCCTGTGTATGCCACTTATACTGAACATGACTAGTTCTAAAAATATATATACCCATAACAAATAACTAATGTGCAATAACATACTATATTCGACCTCCTAAAAATTGTGGCTTCCTAAGCTAAGAAAACAAATAACTCTCAAAAAGTTTCCAAGTGCATCCAAAGTGAGGTATGTGCACCCCAGCCGCCGTGCAAGACAATCCTCTGGAGTGTAGAAAGAAGATGTATTTAGTAATGATACAAAAAGTAAGATGAAAATTAAAAATAATTTCTATTTTAACTTTCACCCTTTTCAATTTCTATTTTTGCACTGTTTATAATGCACATAATATACTAATATAGCAACACTTGTATATAATCTATAAATATTAGGCCTGCGTTTATTAGGGGTGCACGCTCAACATTGTTTTTTTACTGATGGGGTAGATGCTAGAGAAAAGGTAATATATCCCCGTATTTTTCTCCAGAAACAGCACATCTGTCTGGTATTTTACAGTGGATCGAGGGTCGCAGGTAGGAAGCCACCACTTTTTACAGAATCTGAAGTTTGCATCCTGCAAGTCTTACACAAGCAAAGCTTTGTAACTTTTGACTTAAATGGGATATCCACTTGGTGACACTTGCAAAGTACATTATTTTTAAAAGTGTGTAGCAGTTGAATTCTAGGATTAAAAAGAAGGTTATGAGTTTATTCTAGAAAAACATGTGAAAGTATTTTGCCAGCTTGTAGAGACTAAGAGGTAACAGCTACAAGGGGGAAAGGCAAAATAAACAAAGGAAATTACAGAAAAGTAACAAAAGAGAACATGTTCCAGACATGGAACTGCATAAGAATAACAAAGAATAAACTTACATGGGAAGTAAACTGAAGTTCAAAAAGTCAAGAAAGAATACAGGATGAAGTAATTAATCAGTTTACTGGTTAATTGGTTTAATTGGAATGGGCTGCCCAGGGGAAGTGGTAGATTCTCCGTCCCTGGAGGTTTTTAAGACGAGACTGGATGTGGCACTTAGTGCCATGGTCTGGTAACCACGGCGGTGTTGGATCAAGGGTTGGACTTGATGATCTCTGAGGTTCTTTCCAACCCAGTTGATTCTATGATTCTATGATTTAGCTAAGCAGCTCTACCCATCCAGTTCACAGCAGCTTCTCTAATGTCTCTCAAGAGCCGCTCTTACATATGCCAGCACGAAAATTACTTCAGTAACATGCCCTATACACAGAGGGAGACGATGTTATCACCAAAGTAATTTTTGACTGTTGACCAGCACTGCAGTTAAAGTTAGACCTAAAAAGGCAAAAGCAGCCTCAATTACCACAAGGGCAAACCATGTTCTATTTCATTTCCTTAACTTTGCAATCAAATACTTCCAATAGCAACTGCCACGTATTCTACAGAAAACCTGGCACGATCCTTCCATTCCCTGTGACCAACTGCAGTTTGGACTGGAGGGAAGAAACAACTGTCAGGCAAAAGGGGGTTGATTTACAGATTGAAGCAAGCATTTACCCAGCAAAGCCAGCATTTGATTAGGCTTGACCTCTGCTATTCTTAACTTTAAAAGAATTTTTTTAAACACCAAATTCACCACGAATTCTGATAAAAACACAACGTTAATGGTGTTCTCACCATTCTTTCATCACATCACGTATCTGGACTTCTAAGGCAAAAAGGCTTTTTCTGGAATTACTACACTCATAATGATTTAAGTATTTAGAAGAATGCTTACACATTTCCCCCCCCAAAAAAACTGTGAATCAAAACTAAATTATTATCCACAAGTGATAATGCATATAACCTTAAAAAGGCTACATCCAAATAATGTATGAGTATGTGACACGGTGTTTCTTAGAATACTCTTTTCCCTGTGAAAAGTATGATTAAATGATCAATAAATCTTGCTTCAGTGAGACAGTGAGGGAAAGAACATCTGCCACTATGAAAAGCTACTCGACTTGAACACAAAGAAAGTATCATTATCAAAGGAGAGGTTAATGCCATCAAAACAAAGAACAGTACAATCTTTTTAGCACAATCTTCTATTTCATTCCGTATCCGAATTATTTTCCCTTTCTTTCTGTAGTTTTAACAGTCACTGTAGTCCTACAGACTTTCCCTCAAATTCTGTAAGATCCCAAAATAATAAAAAAAAAGTAACCATCTTCCCAGTTTCTTAAAATCTGTCTCTCTTATATGAATTGTATTTATTTAATAAAACAAGTTTCAAAGAAACATGCAACATCTATCATAATCACGGATTCTGGGACTGAAAGGGTAACTACAGAATTTACAAATTAAAAAAACCACTTGGAAATCATACAGGACTTCAATATTTTTCATCAAACAATAAACAGAAAAATATCTTCAGCTTATAAGTAAAACATTTTGATTAAAAATTCTAAGCCTGGAGACCAGTGGAGCTTCTAACAGAGGAGCTAGTTCGTTCTCTTTCCTTCTACTGGTATATTATTTCCAGAAACAAAGTTCTGCCAAGCAATTTCAGCGCTAAGGAGAACCACAGATGCATTCCCCAAAGTTTATCAAATCAAGCCCTTAGTAACAGCATTTCCTGTGACCTTCCACATACGTAAATATTTACTTCTAAGAGAGATTTCCCAGTACAACCACAGAAAAAGTAAATGCCACAAAAACCATGACACAAGTTTCAAGACAGCAATCTGACAACAGCAAAAACTGTGATCTCTTAGGTGTGAAGCTAAAGACCAGCACAAGTATTTGATATTTGCAGTGAGAAAAGAGGGTATGTCTTGAAATTAATGGATACATATGCCTTTAACAGGAAGATGGGGGGAAAAACCCACAACAACAACAACAAAAAGAACAAAAGCCTTTAATGTTTCCTTTTCCTTTCAGTCTACACATTACCTTTTGTTCCAGGGTAACTTTGGAGAACAAAGCCAAAAGGGCAGTACTAGCTACCATCTGCCCCAGCACTAACACTGGTGAGGACACACACACTCTTCTGCATAGTTCATCATACTTTTCTGAGTAGAAAGACAACTTCAAGGTGATAGCTGCAACTTCATGAGATGAGACTACCATTAAAATTACACCAACTTTATTCACACAGTAAGCTTCAGTGTTGGTTTGGTTTTTTTTGGTCAAAGATTAAGTCATGTGGCACTGTTCCAAAACTCCAAAGTCATGATAGCGTGCCCATTCCTGTGTAAGGCATACCCAAATCCACTAGTTACTCTCACATCTCTCATTCTTCCAACTTAAAGGACATTTCTCCACTCCCCTTAATTGTGCAATAAAGCATACAGCTCACAGTATCTGTAGTTTTTCCACTTGTTCTGTTTCTGCACAGAAAACATATGATTAAAAAAACCCAACATAGTAATTTCATCAGTACTATTTCTGTTGCTGTTTGGAATTCAGAAAACTCTTCCCAAAGCCAAGATAAACGCAAGAAGTAGTTTCCTGAAACTTACAATTCCACTGTCTTTTCACACCACTTCGGAAAAACCATTTGAGAGGGGGGAAAGCACATAGCAATGATGATACCAATTTCAGCTAGCAATGTTTTCTGCTGCTCCTCACTGACTGAATTATGAATTTGTCCAAGACAACAGCCCTGGTTTCCTGATGTATTACCCAGAGACACCTGAGCACCCTACAGCTCTTAGGACTCTTCAGTTGTGAAACAGTTGGAACACACCCACTGAAACTGCAATCCTTAGGACTTCCACACTCCCAGACCAACCAGCTACTCTGAAACTCGGAGCTCAGAGCTGCAAAAAATGGCCTGGGCTCAGGCTCTCAGGGAAGGGAACAAAGAGCTCTTAAAGAAAAAAACAAAACAAACAAACAAACAAAAAGAGCTGGCACAAAGCCACATAAGTATTTGATTACAGTGGTAATCCTGTCAGATTATCATCACATATTTTTTTCTAAACAGAAACATTTCTTTTTTCTGTCAGAAAAGTCAATTCATCAACAGCTTGCTTCATTATAAAATTCTGAAGTAAAGCAGTGAAAAATTACTTTAAAAAGACTGTTGCACATTTAAAGCCTAATTTCCATACTTTGAGAAGTGGAAAAATCCACAGTCTCATCTCTAGTATCTAAAAAAAAGTTCAAATAGGTATAGCAATCATTTTTCCCAGGCTCCTCAATATCCAGTTGTAGGAAGGTATTACCAAAAGCACTTTTTTTATAAAGTAAGGATGGTTTAAAAATCATTAAAACAAACCTACATCAAACTTGAGATACTCTGCACACAAAATAAACTCAAGTACAGCCACCCAGCTCCACTACCTGTGCTAGTTCTTCCGCACAAGTGATCAGCTCAAGCTCCTATTTATGCAGTTCAGACTGTAAATGTGACAGCAACCTGAGTAACTAAAAAAATAATTCACTTCACACTGTAAAGATTTAAAAAGGAAAATTATCAAATTCTACGTAATGTTCTCTCCCACTCCTTTTATAATTAACCAATAATGGTAAGAAGCTTCATCCCAAATTCAAATTTCTCTAAAACTTTAAGCAGAAAGTGTATATGTCATTGTGGTTAAACTTCATGCCAATGTAAATTTACTGCTTTTCATTACATAGTCCCTCTTATTCTTCTCATAATGCCTGTTATGACTGTCATATGGTCTCTACATAAAATTAGCTTAATAGCTGCAAATGAAATAAATAAAAGGAGGTATCGAAGAATTATTAGTGAACTGTCACATGTGGTCAGATCCACAAAGAGACTTTTTTCTTCTCTTTTTTTAAAACACTGATAAAAGAATGTTGTAGCAGCAGGGAGGAAGAGATTGCAGAAAATAAGTTCAAAAAAAGCAAACATGGACTTGATTCATTTACGTGCTGTTTGAGGCATAAGGAAAACCACAAGGTCTTTAAACAAGTTTCCTAAAAAAAAAAAAAAAAAAAGAACGATTTTAATTTATACAGATGACATAATCAGGATGTAGCACATGCAAACTGATACTACCAGCATACAATTAAATTCTTGACTTTATATTCATGTTTGGTTTTGCCATTATAGTAAGTTCTTCACACTCCAGTCTGAAAATATTTCTACGGTGGACTGTAGCAAAAAGAACACTCGCTTCTGCTTCACGTACTTCTCAGAAGTCACGGGCACTCAAGAGGTTGCAGCAAGGTGGGGGTTGGTCTCCTCCAAAGTAACGAGCAATGGGATGAAATGAAACGGAAGAGGAGGTTTATATTGGATATTAGGAAAAATTACTTCACAGAAAGGGTTGTAAAGCACCAGACCACGTTGCCCAGGGCAGTGGATGAGTCATTCTCCCTGGAGGTATTTCAAAGACATGTAGGCTTGGCTCTTGAGGACATGGTTTAGTGGAGGGCTTGGCAGTGCTGGGTTAATGGCTGGACTCGATGATCTTCAGGGCTTTTTCCAACCTAAGTGATTCTGCATATTCTAAAGAGTCAGAAAATTCTGCCATTTGATTTTATTTTTTTTTTACATTTTAAACTCACGACAAACATTATTTAATTGCTAGTGAAAGATTCAGGCCATTCACTTAAGAGTCGAACTCAACTATCCTTGTGGGTGCCTTCCAATTCAGGCTACTCTGTGATTCCCAATCACTTGTTCTACACTTGCTTAACTTGATCCCTCCAAAAACTAAACAGACTTGAAATCAAACTCATGGGTCCAATGCCTTCTCTGCTTCTCAAGACAAGAAGCCATTAATGCTGACAGCTGAGTCAGCCATAGTGGTTGGAATAGCTGGTTAGTTGCCCTTTCAAGGAGTAATAATACTAAATTTCAGGATACTGCCTTCAAAAATTAAGTTATTTTCATAAGGTAATAACTCATTTTAAATAGTTGATTAAGAAAACAACAATCATTTGTTGTAGCTGGGATAACATTGCTTCACAACTGGTGAAGAGGACGCAAGACTGCTCACTCCAAAA
Source organism: Cephalopterus ornatus (assembly GCA_013396775.1). Lineage (NCBI taxonomy): Eukaryota > Metazoa > Chordata > Aves > Passeriformes > Cotingidae > Cephalopterus > Cephalopterus ornatus. The sequence continues at coordinate 532,546 of VZRE01001189.1, forward strand.
CCTATTTTCATCTCAACCACAATGTATTATATGAATTGTTTGTCTCAGATCATAGAAACATAGAAGGAAAAAGCAGTTCTTAGTGTAAAGACAAACGCACCCAAGTACTTCAGCAATCATTTCATCGTACAGTAGTTATCTTAATGTACAATAAATAGAAAGTGTAAAATAGGTGTTTTCATTTCGACAAAACTTTGAACTTTGTGTCTTAAGCTTTATTCTTAACAAATTTAAAGCTTCTATCATCAGTTCAGTAAATGGTGATTTATTAAAAAATTCTCTTTATTGATTATGGACTCACAATTTTACACACAGGAAGCTTTTTGCTTGTTTGTTTCACATTTTTCTGTCTTTTTTTCAATTTGCATGAAAAAGTCCACACAAACAATCCTGCACAAACAGCACTGCATTCTAAGCTGTGTGATATTCTAAGCTGTATAACATTCATTTCCTCAGAAACACAACTGCTGTCTTTTTAGAATTATTATTACAGGACCTCTGGCTCTCTTTACACTCTCCTGTGAGAATGAAAATACTGATTCCTGGGGAACTGCACTTAAAACTTAATTCTCTGAAAACCTACTTTCTTGGAGTTGTTCAATATGAGATTTGTACTCTTTGAAAAATACCAATATCTGATGAGAGATGAGTTTTTCTGGGCCATGAAATAAAAATACTTTTTGGAATAAAACAATTCTCAGAGATATCACTTTTAAGAATTGTCAAAACGGTTTAGGTTCAAAATTGGTGTTTTCATCGTATGAGTTGTAGGCACACATTCTCCTCATTTATGTTGGCCCTACTTTCAGCAGAGGTATTTTTTTTCTGACACCAACACAACAATCTCCTGGATTTATTTCCTAGTCCATCTTTACTTCTTCCATAATCAGCAACTTCCTTGAAGCACTGCAGCATTATTTCTTGTTAAATGAAACATTCCAAAACAGGGCAGGTAAACCAGCAAAGAAGTGAAGGAGGGAAAAAAAAAAATAACAGACCTGAAGGCACATAGCAAAAGGAAATATTTTTAAGGGACAATAAACAGAATGAGAATTACAGACTTTCATCTCTGTGAAACTATGTTGAGAAGACTAAATCTGAAAGCATATTCCCTAGGTTTCTCATAGAGAAGGAAAGTTTGCCAGATACAGAGGGTTTCAAGGGAGCAATGCTGGAGTCTGAAAAGGGGAAACCAATACTGATTTTCCGCTATATTAGCGTGTATCATAGAAACAGGTACAAAAATCATATTATGTTTGTACCTCTCCCTGGTTTCCTCTTCTGCTCACACCGGTGCTTACAGCTCCTACCTTCATTCAGCTTTCCCATAAATATTCTTAGAGCAGAAATCTCCTCTGTATAGGCTCGCTTGCTCAGTGTGGAGTAGAGTTAGAAAAACATTTGTTCTTGCCCTGCCTCTTCATTCTCAAATCTTATCTGACCCTCAAATACCACTCATTCACATACATTATCATAGAATCACAGAATTATCATATGTAGCCTATAGTAAGAAGAGAAGGGAGAAATGTTAAACTCCTATTAACTAAGGCAGGAAGGATCACAGAGTCACAGAATAGTTTGGATTGGAAAGGAGCTTAAAAATCATCTGGTTCCAACCTCCTGCCATGGGCAAGGACACCTCCCCCTAGACCAGGTTGCTCAAAGCCCCATCCAACCTTGATTTTGAACACTTCCAGGACAGGGCATCCACAACTTCTCTGGGCAACCTGTGCCAGTGCCTCACCACCCTCACAGTAAAGAATTTCTTCCTAATATCTAATCTAAACCTGCTCTCTTTCAGTTTAAAGCCATTATCTGCTGTTCTATCACTACACAGCCTTGTAAGAAGTCCCTCTCCATTGCCCTTGGAGCCCCTTTAGGTATTGAATAAACGGCTTCTGTAAGGTCTCCCTGGAGCCTTCTCTCCTCCAGGCTGAACAATCCCAACTCTCTCAGCCTTTCCTCATAGGAGAGGTGCTCCATCCCTAGTCATCCCTACACATATGACCCAGCATCAATACACAAATGATAGAGCTGCTTCTTTCACCATCATCATCAATTTGAAAATTAGCCAAAGAGACTTTCAGAATCTTCCTTGCTCATCTCTCTCAGCCTCCTATACAGTGTATCATCTTGGACTGTAATTTGGCATCATTTAAAATCATCTGTCCCACTCATTTCAGCACATCCAGAACATTTGTGAATCCTTCTGTTCCAGGTGAAGTTAAAACGTTCCGAAACGGTAACTTTTAATTCCATTTTCCCAAAGGAAATTCAGCCAGAGCTTACTTTTTTTTTCTTCTTTTTTACAAAGAATTGGAAGAAACTCTTCTATTCAGTTGGTATTTGTCTTTACTTACTCTGTGTCCACTTCTGGTTTTGCCTGTGTTTTTCTGTAAAGGTGCTCTTCTCAAGCACTTTAGTGTCTTATATTCTATGTTGCCCTAATACTGCTTTTAGCAGTCACTGATAGAACAGAACATATAGGCAATTATAACTCAAATTTCTTATTTCACCAAAGCTACAGTAATTTGAAAAAGAGGAATAAAAAAAAAAGCCTATAAAACACACAAAAGAAACATTGATCATCGCACTATTCATAGAATTTGGAAGGGAAAAGAAGTTTCCAGAGGAAATAGATTTTTCCTGTCCTCTTGTTCTGATCTAATTGAAGCGGCCTGTACAAAGACTGTCTTTGTACAAAACCAATCTCTGAATACCTCCACTAGATCAACTCATCAAGTTTAAAGCTGTCGTCATTTTTAGAGCCTGTAATCTCTGCTAATAATACTTAGCAGATACTTTCCTTGAGTGTGTCTTAGCTTAGTCAATTATAACAGTGGTGCTGGTCACTCCATTCCACTATGCATACAACCAAACCCTTGTTTTGATACCCATCTCTCAGTATTGGTAACTCCTTCCTTGGGAGTTCATCTATGTCAGCTGTGTCCTCATCCAGATCTCCTCCCAGGTCCCCCAGACCATTCAGGTTATAACTCTCGAAATACCAACAAAACCAGTCTGAAATAAAATGCAAAATAACTCATTTGGTTCTACTGTGCTACAGCCCACTATCAGTATTTCTGCAACCTTACTTCAAAAAGACAACTCTACCGACCTCTTCCTCTTATTTTGCTATTTCTGCCCATTTTGCATCTGAAATTACATAGTGCACTTTCAGAAAACAGCACTGGAGCTTCCAACACTGAGTCCAGCTCAAAGAAAGAGTATCCCTTACGAAAGCAGGCTGAGAAAGTTGGGACTGTTCAATCTGAGGAAGAGAAGGTTGTATGGAGACCTCACAGCAGCCTTCCAGTATCTGAAGGGGGCTTACAAAGGAGGAGCCAGAGAGGTAATCTTTGTCAGGGACTATAGTGACAGGGCAAGGACTAACAAGTTTAAACTGAAAGATGGGAAATTTAGGCTACATATATGGAAGAAATTCTGTACTGTGAGCGTGGTGAGGCATTGGCACAGGCTGCCCAGAGAAATTGTGGATGCCTCATCCCTGGGAATGTTTAAGGCCAGGCTGGATGGGGCCCTGAGCAACCTGGTCTAATGGAAGGTGTCTCTGCCCATGTCAGGGGGGGCTGGAACTAGATGATCTTTAAGGTCCCTTCCTATCTAAACTATTCGACGATCCTCCCTGTCTTAGTTAATAGGAGTTTAACATCTCTCCCTTCTCTCCTTGTTACAGGCTGCCTGCCTAAGTCAAAGGAAAACACAGACAAGCTAATCAAATCCCCACAAAAAGACATTACAGAACCAAACACACCAGTGTGGATTAGTAGCAGAATGTTTCCTGAATAATAAAGAAAACTTCCATGGATCTTTGGGGGGAAAAAAAAAAAAAAGAAGGAAATAAAGCAGCACAAAAAGGATATACGTCTGTAATTTTTTCTATCCTTTGGCTATTTAGAAGCACATTTTTACGACAGAAAAATTAGGTACTAACCTATCATTTGTGTAAACTAGCATCAAATCCATCTTTCCAAAGTTAACAACAGATATTAAGACTGTTTTTACACATACTTCAAAACAGTACAGTAACGAGTATTTTACTGCCAGTTGATTTTTGTTCTTTTTCCTCCTCTTAGAAAGGCAAGAATGCTAACCAGCGCATCCTTACTCGAAATTCAGAACAATACACAGGCCTGCTGCTACACAGAAACAAGACTGATGAGCACCATCTCATGGGCATTTTAGGTAACAGATTTTGAATAGAAAAAAGAACTTTGTGAATTCTTCAGTACGTGGATCTACCTTCCAACCACATTGAAACTGAACAACATATAAGGATAATTTCAAAGTTTCAGATGCTTAGATGTGAAAATGTGGCACAAGTTAATGGACTTTTCTAAACATCAGTCACTGCAAATATATCAGACAGGAACATGAACACATTCACAAAGGAAGAATTTCAGAAGTATTTAAACACTAAAAAAGGTATTTATAAGCAGTTCTGTACATTAAATTAACCCCACCCCCATCCCAAAGAATCCACTTTCTGGCACAGGGACTCAAACAATAAGATGAGAGCAGTACCAACAAAATTCTTATTTTCCCTTTTAAGCCCACAGACAATCCAAAAAATAATTTTAAAACCATGATTACATAACTTGTATGTTTTCTTTTAAGTTTAACAATAATTAATGACAATCTCACAGACTGTTTACCTCCATTCCTGCAGATCCTAGAATGACTAAAACATGACTCCTTAAAAACAGTCTTGTGGGCCATATTACTTCGAGTACTTGACATTCAACAATACTGTTGAAATTTTACCCAGTAATAGCAGTACACCTCAGAAAGAACATCCCCTTTCACTTGTCTACTAGTTCAGGTTACAAAGATACTCCCATTGTAGCACATAACATTTTGAGCTTTCTTCAGTTAATTGAAAAGATTAATACCAAATAAACCTACAGACAACTCACCTTGCTAAGCACGTTTCTGATAAATAAAATTTTGTTCATTACAGTTTCTGTAAGATTCATAGGTAAAATATCTTGCAATAGTCACAGTCAAACTAGCTGTGCTCCTCTGAGTGCTCTCACCAGCCCTGCATACCAAATGAAACTTTGTTTACTGTTTTCATTTATTGGATACCAGTTAAACAAACCAAGAACCTGGAAGAGGAGGCCACAGTTCTCCAACCAGACACTTTACTGTCACTCAGCTGCACCACCTTTGCAATCATTTCACTGCTGCTGGGGGTCAAACCAGATCTCATATTTCAAATGCAGATCAGAATGACTCTGTGTAATCCTTCCAAGCAAATCCTACAGTGTTTCCTTGGCTTCCTTCCAAAACTCACTACAGTGATCTCTGTGCGCAGCCTCCTCCGGCACTGAGGCTCATCCAGCTCCCACTCACAATGTCTTAACAAATTTGCCAGTCTAGATCCTTCACAGTTGATAAGGAGGATAATGTTATAAATTCCTGTTACAGAATTTGTCTTGTCGCCACATGAATCTTCGTGAAACTATCAGGATCAAAACAAGTGTCTTCTCCCAAGTTCACTTTTAGCAGGACAAGTATATAAACTCTCAATCAGCCGAAATAATTCTCAGCAACTCACCTGCTGAAATTCACCACAGAAGAAACGAAGTTTGGTCACCAACCCTGCCTGGTAACAAACATTTCAGCTTCATCCCATGAATTCCATCTCACATCAATTAACCCTAAGGCAAGACATATTTTATATGGAGGAGAACATAATTTTCCCAGACACTTCAACATCTTTCTGTTCCTGACCCAAGCAGGTCCATAACAGTTCAAATATCACATTACTGAGGTTTTCAGATTTCCCTAATAAATATGAGAGATTACTGCAAGGCCAAACACAAAGTTCCACCCAATGTATAGAGTCAATTTTAGCATCTTTGGTTGGGCTTTCATTAGAGCACTGGAATTTCTTTCCTTTACAAGTTTATGCATCATTTATTGTAGTATTTCATAAAACCCAGCTTTTTTTAGTCTACAAGGGTGATCTGCACTCCATAAGACTCCACAAAACTAATTTTAGTACAGTGTTTCCAGCAGCTCCAAATCTCTGGCAGAACACCTCACATAAAGAAACACTTGGCTATTGATAAGTTTTTGCGCTGTTAAACTTACTGCCACTCAAACCTGAACAACTGTGGGCTTATTGGCAATTGTTCTAAGCTGTCCGCTAATCCACTTTGCCAAGATTTATTGGCAACACTTAGTCTGCAGACTAACTGCATAAAATATTAGTTGGCCTTATGGCTGATGTTATGCAGGAGGTCACATTAACACATTGATCGCGCCCTCTTATAATCTATACCTGACACTCTTTCAAGGGAAGCCTTTATTGGCAACTGTTAATTTTTAAGTGCTATTCCAAGACAAGCCTTTCAGTACCTGAATTTTAGGAAGAACACTACTTTTCTCTCAAACATTTGTATCTTGCTTTTTAACACTTACACGTTTGATTGCTTCACTATTACAACACAACAATCCCCACCTCCTACCTTTTTATTTCAAACACCACAGTTTTGTCACACAGTCATCATCATCATGGCTAGGCTTCGCGAACAAAGATTTGTGAAGGACTCTACCCACGCTTGCTACAAGCGTGCTGATGGCTAAAAAGGCCAATGCAAGACAGACACGTCCGGTTGCATGTCACAGAATACTACACTTCTAACTTGTACCACTCTGCCTCAGTGGAATTCTACTAAATGGCTTTGTTAAACAGTATTATAGTTCTCTTAGACTTCTGTGTAGGACCACAAATAAAACAGAAAAACAACATACCTATAGACGCCATACGTGTATAACACCATAGGGAATAAGACTTGCATCACGTGCAGGCAAGCTTAAATAAAAAGCTTAAAAAAGTCTGCAAAATATAAGGTTTTATCTTAAATTCAAAAAGGTTGAAAATAAATACTTTTCCAGTGTAAATTGCTACGTCCTAATGTACACTAAGTACATTGCAAATAGCTTTATACTTCACTGCAAACCTAACCCAGCTCGGTCTCTACGAGTCAACATCCCCATTGTGTTACCCAGATAGATGTAATATAAAAAGCCAAAGCAAACCTCTCCTGTCCTCCTACCGGCATGACAGGTGAGCATACAATTGGTATTACAGAACACTTCACCTTCTGTAACTGAAAACTGAAGCAAGAAATACAAATACAGGTTTTGGCATCACCACCACATTATTCCAGCTCTATCAATTGCTAAGTTACAGAGAGTAAGAAAGAAAAACTGCCTCTATTTACTCAAACACTTGCGGTAAGTGCAATGAGGTCTTGAAAAGCCAACTGAACTTACAAACCCTGTTTCCTGTAATACCCTTAAGATGTTTGGAAAGTATGGTATTTTCCACCCAGCAAAGTCTCAATTTTCCTTCTGGGATTTATGATATAGCTTTTTCCTATTTAGTATTTACTTAAGACTGAATTATGCAGCGTGAGTGAAGCAGATTAACATTTCATCCACATTAATCCCTCTTCAAGGAAATAAGTCTGTGGAAGCACATGGGTGCCCCATGTATGACTACTCAGCTGTACAATTGTAGCATTCTTGCTTTATACAGTGACATCACAACTTGCATGTATTTATACTGTGAAATTACACACTTGCAAAAAATCAGGTTGATTTTGGTTTTAACACATGTAAACTGAAATAGTAAAAAAAAAAAAATATAATTCTGTACCAAAACTGGGGAAAATATTGTGGCAGCGGATGGAAGGTGGAAGGAAAAATAGTATTATGTTCATGTATAACTTTAAAAAAGGATGTTCACTTTTTATTTATTATTGGACACTTTTAGCAAAGCATTCAGCACAGAATACAACTCTTACTTAAGAAACCATTTTGATTTAAAAATGAACCCAAAACTTATTTCATCCTTGCTGCCATTCACCTATTTTTGTAAGTCTTTGGCAAAACTTTCACCTAGACACAACTGGCCAATCTAAAGAGCAAAAGGCTGCTGTGATACAAATACAGACAGCATTCATAAGTACTTCAATATGAAAATTTCAGCTGTGTCTTCATTCCTTCCTCTCATGCAAATTTTGAGACAAGAGACAGGAAAGGGACATGTGAAACACATTTATGTTCAGCCCAACCAAATCATAATGAAAGATTTAAGGAAATGTTCAGGAAGAAAAGTAAAAGTTACAGAAAGAAGAAATTCAAGTGACACTTATTTGTAATCTCATCAAGGTATAAAGTTAGTGTCAATCATATTCAGACAAAATGCTGCCAGCTACAGTTGGTAACCTTTGCACAAAGCCATTTACAGACAAGCCAGGAAACAGCTTACAGCATCTAGATTAATTTTAACAAATGAGCATTTGACTGCAACACTGACAAAAGACTTTTAATACCTATGAATGAGTTGATAGAATCCGTGCAATAGCAAAGATCCCTTTTTTCAAAAACAAGGTGAGCAAAGCTGTAACTAGAAATCAAAATTACTTTAAATGTAAATACCAATCCACTACGTAACTGAATCACAAGTATCTTGCTGACTGTCACCACCCTTCCAATTCAAAAGGTCACATGAAGCAAGGTTCTATTTTTGATTTAAGTATTTCTCATTAGGACAACTAGCCAGAGTTCTGAGCGTTATATCCACCACTGTTTCTTAAACAGTCCATGGGCTGTTTGCAAAAGGCTGGAGCTCATTTAGCTGTTTAACTCTGGATTGATACAACTCCTGGTGTCACCAAAGTACAGAACAATAATCACAGTGGTTCTCTCTCCTTCAGCAAAGAGGAGAGGCTGCAGCAAATGACACCTCAAGCACTAACACAGCTCTCTACTGAGTAGAAAATAGAGATTAAACAGGCAGTAACGGCATTTCTCTCCAAAACTTGCCAGTGACAATCACTTCATTGCCACCATAGCTCTGCACTGAGAGAACCAAACGGGAAAGCAGTGGGTTATGGAAAATAAAGCTACATATAAAAACTCCCTCTCCATGGTAGACTCTTAAATTCCTAAAATATTACACACTCCTTTGCTTGGCAACCATTTTTAATTTAACTGTGTTTATCCTATTATACTACTTTAACTGTGTTACACATGGCACCACAGATGGTGCTAAATGACTCCAGGTAATCAGAAGAATGCTCTTGTGAGATAATAACATTTAAGAAGAGATAAAATTAGATTTCTTTTTCTTGTTAGGTTCCAGTCCTATTCCTGTGTTTAAAATAAAACTAATTTCAGATTTATAGCGCAGTAGCATTTCTGGAACCCAAAAAATATGTGAACAAAGTCAATTATGCAAAAAAAAAAAAACAATCTTTGTAAGAATGTCATAAATAAACTGAGAAATACATCATTAAAGGAAGAATTTTAAGGAATTTGGTGGGGAGACAGAAGTAAATTTCTTTTGTTTATCCCTCCAAAAATTAATAATAGTTTTTATTCACACTACATAACAATGTTACATTTATGAAATAATCCAGTTTACATATTTCAGTATTTAATATGCATTTAGTCCACATATCACCCTGCTATCCCTTAATTCTTTCCATGAATTCCACAGGTAAAGCCTCATAAATTCAAGATCATCCTAGTGGACAAGAGATCTTAATTTTTTCAACTTACACTAGGCCAATTACCAATTCAAGAAGCTTTACACATTGGGAGTGTATAACATAAAAGCTCGTGTTTGTATTCTCAAATGGTTATGGCAGTAACCAATATATTATTATTGTGACCATCTGCAGTGATGGCAGTGACCCACAGCAAAGCCAGCCAGATACTTCAAATTATGACACATCTGTGCTTCCTCAGACATCCTCCTTCACACTTGGCATTTGCTGCACAAAGCTAGGCAACTTACAGATTTGCCCACAATAGACCTATTTCACGCAATATACAGGAACTCCTAAGAGCTTTAGCTGAAAATTGTTACACATTTCTGACTTTAGATTTGAAAAAAGTGAGAATTTTCATTTCCACGTTGAGATCTTCCTCCATTCCAAGCTGTTTCTTCAGTACATACACTCCAGAGAGTTCGCAGGTAGAGGAGAAAAACAATTCTCACTGTCATTTTTAGGGCCTAGTAAATAGGACCAACCTCTGTATTTTCAACATGCTTTCTTTAGTAATTATTTTCCAATACAAAATAATTATTACTTCTACTGATACATGGTATTCTTCACTTTAAAAAAAAAAAAGAAACATTTCTCATTCATACACCTACCATTTATTGCGTTTCAAGCAAGGATCACATTGAAGTTCTCCCATGAATTGACTTCAGGATACCCTGCTTCAGAAACTTGTCTGCACAACACAGCCTTCACAGAAACAAGCCTCTCATACACCATTAGTCACCAAGAACAGCTTTTGTGTTCACTTCCTCTTCACTACCTAAGCATTATGAAAAGTAGTGGCTGGCAATGACATTCTCAATACAGAAAGATGCTAAAATCCCATCGTTCACTGCACTTAGAAGAAGGTTAACTTTAGGGGAGAATAACCTGTGTCAACAAAACGCAAAAGTTTGTCATTTTCTCAATACATTTAAAAAAAAAAAAAAAGCTGTAGCTCCTCAGCCCCGAGAAGTCTCACCAGAGGACTGGAGTGTTATTTCTGCAGTGAAAAAGAACAAAGGCATAATTGTGAAATATCTCCTGATGGAGCTGCACAGAAAGCACAGCCCAAGAGGAAGGTGTCTTACAACTGCACACAGCTGCCTTGGACAACCACTGTTACGGGACAAGAACGACGGATGCTGCTGCAACTCTAATATTTCATTCCATTTGGGTGGCTATTTACTGGTATAGTCACGTTCTGAGTAACAACAAGTACAGCTAGAGCCTTAATTCAACATTAGCCACCAAATTCAGAAAGGTACCAGCACAACTGTTCTCCTTCAAGATTATGACTGACACTACTCTGCTTGCAACTTCTAATTAGGAACTGTAATGACTTATGACTTCCAGTCAGGATAGTTTTTATGCCACAATATCTTTTGGTGAAACACAGGAAGACCAGTTTATTAGGTCAAGCACATTGAAAAAAAAAATATATATTTTCTCCAAAATCAAATCAGTCTTTCTAAAAAAAAAAATGCACATATAATTCATAACCAACAACACTTATAGCTGCTTCCTGAAAGCACAGGTTGCTTCCAAGGAAGGTTCACGGGTTCCTTCTCTCAAGCTTCAAAAACTAAAACAGAAGATGAGGATCAACGTATTTGCTAAACTCTTCAAATTATGAAGATACTGCAAGTCTTTGCATATACAGTGAGGATGAAGAGTTAATTCTCTAAAAGGGCATTCTCCCTGTTCAAGCAAAGCCGACTCTTTCAGTACCGTTTGGAAAGAATACTCTGATGAAGTGATATGAAATGAAGACCGTAGCAGAAGGCACACAGGGGCTGCCATTTTGGCTCATGGAAGCACTAAAGATACCAAAATTTTTAAAAATATTTCAGGACTTTGGAATGAAACTTAAGTCAGGGTTTAAAGCCTTTAAGTGCCACTGGAGTTACACAGAAATAAGCACCACAGCAGATAACAGGACACAGCTAACACCCCAAGTATCACTGGGCCCAGGCTATATCATCTCTCTCTTCTCACGAAATGAGGCAAGTGCAGAAGAAAAAAGAAGCATTAATACAGCTACACACTGTCCCACGGTGATGGCTGTAAAACGCCTGAATTGAACACAATTTCCTTTCTTCCTTTGAAAGGCAAAAGGAGTTTAGCTTCACATAAAAACACAATGCAACAAGCATAATGAGGCAGCTCTAGCACCAGGTACTAAACAGTTTTAACATTCCTTGATTTCCAAGCAGGAAGCATAGGAACCTGCTGGGCTGAGCAGTGGGAAGGCCAACATGACTGTTGTTTCCCAGCTTCCAACTTAACTTAGTGCCTGACCCCACCAACAGAAAACACATATTTGCTGCTGCTCTGAAAGCACAGAATCATAAAATGGTTTGGGTTCGGAGGGACCCTAAACATCACTTAGTTTCAAACCCCCTGCCATGGGCACAGATGGCCACCCACTAAATCAGGTTGCTCCAACCTGGCCTCCAACACTTCCAGGGATAGGGCATCCACAACCACTCTGGGCAACCTGTTCCAGTGCTTCACCATCCACTGAGCAAAGAATTTCCTCTTAACATCTAACCTAAACCTGCCCGCTTTCAGTAGGGACAGTCTGTGTGCAGCAAGAGTCTGTGTGTTAGAAGAGGTTACAACAAAGGCTGAACACACAACATGCCTCTGGGGCACAGTGTCATACAGCAGCTGCAAAAAATCTGAGTAGAATTTCAGAGAAAAATCCTTGAAAATTGCTTAAAACAGAAGACATCAGGTAATCTTACTGTATGAACCAATGACTCCTGAGAGCAACTTTTCAATTATTTCAACAACTTTTCTAGTTTTCATTTTAAAAACCCTCAGATTCCATCTTGAAGAACCAAATTGATTCTTCCACATTTTCAGAGCTTAATTCTGAAGATTTTAAATTAAATCCAAGTGATGCAGTCCAGCAGAAGTAAAGATGCCATTCATTTACACCTGGACAAGGTCACATGAAGAAGAAAATGGACATCAACCTTCCAAGTGTTTCCGTAAAATAGTTTATTTATAAACTCATACAAGCTTCTGAAGATCATGCTTCTTATTGCCGATGCTGAATCTACACTGTGGGCTGTAAGAACGAATTATACAAAAATGCAAAGACAGAACTTCTCATTGATTTATGCTGCCATTAGAACAAAGGCATGACTTGGAAATATCTCTTAATGAAGCTGCACAGGAAGCATGGCCCAGGAGCAGTTGCATGCAGATGCCTTGAAGCACTTTAGCTGGCATCACCTACCCAGAATTATCACTAGTTCTACCAGTTCTCTGCTGCCCTATGCATGAATGCTTCCAAAGGCAAAAGTTCCTGGACAGTAGTAGTTTTTTCTAGTCCTTTGATACCCTAAGTATCCTTAAAGTCTTGTAGAAAATCTGGACTCTCATTCTTCATCCCAAGAAACTTAAATTTAATGAATGTGCAGTATCGGTCATGACCACCTACTTCGAGGAAGACTTGATTCAGCCTGCAAACATTCTGATGCACCTGACGGATGGAAAAAAAGAGCCCAGCCTGACTCTTAGGGTCCCTGCTTATGTTTATAGAATTGGTGAGTAAAAACATCACTTTATTCTCCTTGTTTTTATACCGCCCACTTTGAGATGGAAATCATTCAAGCAAGAGGCACGAACATATGTTAAAGAGGAATATTCTACTTCATAATACCAAAGGCAGTGACTGTATAAATACCTTACAGGGTCACAGCACCAGAACAGGGAAACACACCACAGATCACAACTTGAATCACACACAACAAAACACTGCCTGAAGATGAAAAACATATGCTTGGGTAATTAGAATTTAATTCATATAGTTGCCATACATACATTTGATTATTATGTTTTCTTTCTGGTAATGGACAATCGCTCCTCTTGGCCAAACTATTAACCTTCTTAAACAAAGGCATCTTTTCCTAAAATTCTGGATTAACATTGAGGTTCATGCACATTTTAATATAGGAATTTGCACATACAATTATTGCAACTGAGAAATCCTTTACTCTGCATTGATCTCATTGTTAAAGTGATCAATACCTATTTTAAGAATCCATATGTGCTTTCAAGCATTTTTTCCAGTGGACACAGTAAGGTCACAAGCAAACAAACCCATGTAGAGGTATCCTTGATAAACAAAACTCCTAGAAACAGGATTCTAACTATGTCTCCAGGCTCATATATGTGAACAAAAGAGCTATAGGAAATATTAAGGCTGACTCTTAGAAGTTGTCAAGTTGAACACTCAACTGGAAGAGAACTATAAATAAGCATTTAAAGCTGTTCACCTCCTTCCCCATATACCTACTTTCACAGGAAATTGAAGCATCAAGATCAGTCAATGCTACAGAACTCAAATGCACTGCCAATGCAGAAGATATACAGTAAATGTATTTCAAAACTAAAGAGCTATTCCACAAAATAGGTGTAATGGATGCTACAAAATGGTCATTAAGCTTGTGTCTGACTAGTCCTATTGCCAGTAATATGTAGCATTACTATATTGCAATGCAGAGAAATATCCTGTTCAGGAAGATACTGGCCTTCAGAGTAGGAAAGAGCCACGAAACACTCGTAAAACCCTTCATGTCAGCAGCAACAGCTACAGGACTAACATACAGTGTCACGCTACAGAGCAAATGAAAACAGACTCTAAGCAATACATGACAGAGAGGGACAAGTCAAAGTCCACTGAAATAATTCTCCCTCCCCTTGCCTCCACATGTAAGTTAAGCTTAAATTTCTGACACTCTTGTGCACTTAAAAGTCGTATCTCCCACAGAGATCAACAAAGAATCACCAATTTACCAAATCACCCAATGGTCTGCTTTGGAAAGGACCTTAAAGATCATACAGTTCCGTCCCCTGTACCATGGGCAGGGCAGGGACACCTTTCACTACACCAGGTTGCTCAAATCCCCATCCAACCTACCTTTCAACACTTACAGGGATGGGGCATCCACAACTTCTCTGGGCAACCTGTGCCAGTGCCTCACCACCTCCACAGTAAAGAATTTCTTCCTTATATCTCATCTAAATCTACTCTCTTTCAGTTTACAATCATTACCTCTCATCCTATCACTACACACCCCCATAAAATGTCCCCCAAAGCTCTCTTGCAGCCCCCTTTATGTACTGGAAGGCTGCTCTAAGATATCCTTGGCAAATTCTCCAGGCTAAAAAACCCCAGCTCTCTCAGCCTGTCCTCCTACAGGAGGTGCTCCAGTCAGCTGATCATCTTTCTATCCTCCTCTGGACTTACACAAGTATGTCCACGTCCTTCTTACGCTGAGGCCCCCAGAGCTCGGTGCAATACTCCAGGTGGAGAACCCCCTCCCTTGACCTGCTGGCCACCCTGCTTTTGAAGCAGTCCAGGATACAACTGGCTTTCTGGGCTGCAAGTGCACCTCACCCAGTCATGTTGGGCTTTCTGTCCATGAACACCCCAAAGTCCTTCTTCCTGGGGCTAATCTCCACCCATTCTCTGCCCAACCTGTCTGTATGTGTGCTTGGGATTGCCCTGACTCAGGGGCAGGACCTTGCACTCAGCCTTGATGAACTTCACAAGGTTCACAAGGGCCCACCTCTCAAGCCTGTCCAGGTCCCTTTGGATGGCATCCTTTCCCTCCAGCTTGCAGACCACACCACACAGCTTGGTGTCACCAGCAAACTTACCCACAGGTTACTCAGTCCCACTGTCCATGTCTCCAACAGAGATGTTAAATACTACTGGCCCCAGTACCAACAC
The DNA here is from genome assembly GCA_013396775.1 of Cephalopterus ornatus. Classification (NCBI taxonomy): domain Eukaryota; kingdom Metazoa; phylum Chordata; class Aves; order Passeriformes; family Cotingidae; genus Cephalopterus; species Cephalopterus ornatus. Next base: position 547,888 of record VZRE01001189.1, read on the forward strand.
TGAGGAACACCACTTGTCACTGGTGTCCACTTGGACATTGAGCCATTGACCTCAACTCTCTTGAGTGTGACATTCCAGACAATTCCTTATCCAACAAGTGGTCCATTCATCAAATCTATGCCTCTCCAGTTTATAGACAAGGACTTCGTATGGTATGGTGTCAAACGCTTTGCACAAATCCAGATGGACAACATCCACTGTTCTTCCCTTGGCCACCAGTGCTGCAATGCCATCACTGAAGCCACCAAATTTGCCAGACATGATTTGCCCTTAGTGATGCCTTGTTGGCTGTCACCGATCACCTCCTTATTTTCTATGTGCCTTAACATAGTTTCCAGGAGGATGCGCTCCATGATCCTGGCAGGCACAGAGGTGAGACTGACCACCCTGTAGTTCCCTGGGTCTTCCTTTTTAACCCCCTCTTTTAAAACCAGGAGTTATGTTTTCCCTTTTCCAGTCACTTGTAACTTCACCAGCCTGCCATGACTTTTCTAATATGATGGATAGTGACAAGATCATGAGACATACACAGTCAGGATTTGAATTCAGAAGTTTGAATTTGAAACAAATAGTTTATCACCAAGTTTTACTACACTGGAGGTTACAGTGATTAAAGTAAACTATTCATTTGTGATGTTATTTTAAGATAACTTCTTTGGGCAGAGTTAGGTTGCTCCTCTAAAATTTTACCTCTACTTCTACTCATATGACTGGAATTGAAAGAGATCCCAACAAGTCTTTGCACACCTGATTAAAAATCCCTATGGACATATCCATCTTTAAAGTGCTAAGAACAAAGACATCAAGACTAAGTTAGTTCTCAAGCGAAATTTCAATATTTTTCCCCCATTTCCAGTCTTCCAGGCTTCTCGATTTACACATACAAACCCTAACTAAGGGAAAGCCTGAACCAACAAGTTTCCTGGTTACAGTCCTCTATGTCATCTGACAATGTGAAAATTTATTTTCACCATACACTTTGGGGGTTTTTTGGGAGGTGGAGGGGCAGACTATACATTATACTAACTTGTTTCTGGAAGCCTTACATGAAGTTTTTTTCAGTTTCTTCATGGCTTCTCTCAAGATAGGACACAGAAGTACCCAGCACACTCCTAAAACTAGATCTAGTTGGAAACAGGAATATCACCCAAAAAATGACAGCTCTATGTAGAAGCAAGAAATCCGAGCTTCTGCCCTTTAAATTCCATCTTTTTGAAATATGTCTAAGCAACTCTGGTGATTGTTCACTCACCCAACAAACCCCTTCACCCGGAAATAATTCACTTTCCAGGAAGAAAATCAGAATTCTGTACATCATAAAGAAATCTTTAGTAAAGTTCTAACACGTGGGCAAGAAATCCACTGTCTTCCAGCTCCAAACCTTCCCTGTCATGCATGAGCGACTGGAGAACTTTATTCAAATACCTTCACCCCAAGGTCCTAGACTTGTTTCTGTGCCTTCTCTCCATACTCATGAATCTGGTATTCTTCACTGTGTATGAGCCTGATCTTTGCAGAAGAGGTGTTACAAATGTCCCTTTACAAGTCACACCACCATCATTCTGCACTCCTGACAAATGGCCATTAGAATCTCTTCCTGCCAAGGATAGAAATCAGGGTGGCTTTCATTTCCTGGAAAGGTGAGACTTCACCAAACCTGCAAAATTCCTGAAGAGAAACACACATTTCACTTTAAAGGCAGTACACAGGAAGAGCACAAGTCTTTAGCACCAAGTCTGAGATGAGTCACAGAATAAACATCTCCCCAAAGGCAATGCCCCTGCCAATCAGCTGATCCACTGCAACTGCAGCACATAGTGGCATTCACAGCTTCCCAGCGCTCTACAGAATCCAGTGAATGCTCAGGACTCGCTTCCAGAGCCAAGGATGAAGGCAGCAGGTGCCAGGTCACAGAAGAAGAGGCAGGGGGGGCACAGAAAGGACAAAGCAGTGTCCTGGTGTGAGGTCAGACAGCAGATAATCTAGCATGGCACAAAACTTGGACCTCACTTCTGAGGAAGAAACGGGCAAAAAAACAAGGCGATATTTTCCCCATACGCATTTACTGATTTACAGGAAGATGGGAAACCACTGGTGGTTTCTGATCCTGAGAACTCTTCACAGCACTTTACTGTTAAGTTGGGGCACCACTGTCTAAATCAAGGAAATCTGAAGTGTTAAGAATATCACAGCTTCAGAAGGTGACCCGTGGCTATAGATTACAAATTGGACAGAGAACCTTTTACAATCCCAACGGATATATCCACTCCCAGCATCTCAGTGTTCTCCCATTCTGTAACAGCAGCAATACATTAAACATACATAGCTCCCCATCTCATGTCATCTCATATGTTTCAAAATGCATTCTCAAAAAACGCAGTCGCAATTACTCAGCTTCACATTCCATATCAGATACCTAAAAGCCAGGCATTAGGGAACCTAAATTATACTCTGGAACCAAATCCTACAGTATAACTAAGCTCACACTAGAGAGGGACAAAAAAAAAAAAAAAAGCTTGCAAGTTCTTTTCAATCAAGTTCACAACCGCAACTACAGGCAAATCATATGCTTAGTTTCAACAAAAACATTAGCAGGAGGCAGATGCTGACTGAGCTGATAGTTTCCATGTGTTTATTTAACAGTCATGCACCATTACCAACATTAGTCATTTGGTTCCTATATTCCCCCCAGTTGCATTGTTTTAAGGCTTATCAGCAATTCTATTTTCTATATCATTGGCCATTTTGTGTAACTTAAGTCTATGATTCCACATAAAGAAACTCTTAGGGGTTTTTTGTTGGGTTTTTTTAAGCACTACTTGATTCCAAGGTCCACCTGGATCATTAATTATCCTGCAAAAAACAATTGCCCTTAGGAACACTGTTTTAATCCCAGGAAGTGTAAATAGCACAACTCAGAGATTTCTCTAATAATGGACTACTAAAACTTAAAAGTTGAATGATCTGCAAAAGCAATTCAGCAATTCTACAGCAACAGGGTTTACCATACTCCTCCATCTACCCTCATCTTAATCATATTTAGGAAAGCAAACAGTACAACTCCCACCCAAATCTACAGAGTTTGGTGCAGGAACCACTCCATGATATTTATCAAGCAAACATCCAGCATTCCCAGTTCACTGCAAGATGCTGCTGGTTCTCTCACTGGTCTTTTATTACAGATTGCCCTCCTGCTGCAGTTACTATCTTACCTGCTGCTTCCTGATGCCTCTAGCTTTTCAGCATTCCCAAAGAGAGAATAAATAAGCTGCAGGTCGCCATATTCTTACACACAGTCTTACAGTCACTGTTTTACAGGCCTAGTCCACTATAAACCTAGAAATTTGGAGTATCTAAGTGGGGCAAATAGAATAGGCTCAATTTCATGAATTTATTTCTGTAGCTTCTGTTCACACTTCAGAGAACAACTGCTGATGCAAAAGGGGAGACGCTGCCACAAACACACATAACACACTTTCACAGAACAGATGAGTCCTACACAGTTACTCTGGTTTTGATTTGCAGCTGCAAAGGACAGATAACCCAGCAGATCTCTTCAGTTGCATCAACAAAATAGAACAGGTTTTTGCCTGAACAACTCATTTCCAGGTTTTCAGTCACACAAAAAATAATTCGAATTTGCTGTATAGTACATATGAATTTTCTTTCCTAGTTATATGTAGAATACAAAGCCCAACAAAACTACTCATATGCAGGCTGCAGCGAAGAGACTTGCAGCTCAAACTCTCAGAGCACTTACAAGAGGCAGCAGAGCACATCCTATTCCCACTAGCAATTCTCATTTAAATATCTTCTCGAGGCAGCTATTAACTAGAAAATCATGCCTGGGACATAGCTGCTCCCAGCTCCCCGGTTACTACTAGGGGAATCCAGTGCAACAGAAGGCATTAGATTTTTCCTCTCCACAAATTAGTTTCTATTTAGAAACTACTTATGCCTATTCGTGACGCTCTGGAATCTAAAGCACTGTAGCAATGCAAGCTCTTCACAAACTACTCCAAGCTTCCAGTATCAGCACAAAGACTACAGTGTCTCAGGGAAAGGTGCTATTGCAACTTGTGCAGTACCATTCTTCAGCGAATTTGCTTACAGCAGTTCTGCAAGGCTGCATCTCGATTGCTATCTGCTCTAAACACAGAGCACTGCATGCTGGAAACTACGGTCTCCACTGGCCACACACAGTATAAAAAAAAAAAGCAGGTGGCAATAGTATCCTCTTTTACGCATATTCATTTGAGCCCTCAGACGCCTGGCAAATGGCCAGAGCTCCCAGACAAAGCCTGAAGGTTTCCCAGAGTAAAATAAAAACGGCCAAACTAGTTTTCAGACAAGCAATAACATTATGCTCTAGCCCGATATCAAGTCTAACAGAAAAATCCACAATGAGTTAAAGCAGAAATGTAATCTAAATTAGGACATTAGTAATTAGGTCAAGCTAATACCGAAAACCATCACGCTAAACCTTACGAAGAGGCTAGCAAAGCCTCCAGGGGCTGGGGAAGACACTTGAATGGCAGAAAGTTAGCTAACTGTAATTAGTGACTATGAACAGAAATCTTCTTCCAGATTGACCCACTTAAAATAAATAGAAGTTCTTTAAAAAGATATGCATAAATTTAATGCATGCAAGACTGAATTTGACAGAATAGATTCTTAAAGGGTTTTATACACCGAAACACCAAAGGTAGCAAGAAGTTATTTCACATCCAGTGACTAAACTGTAGAGCTTATTTTATCTGTGCAATGGAATAAAGCTTCCTCCTTAAGGCTCATAAAGAACTTCATGACTGCATGAAGACAGAAGCTATTGGTGCTTTAAGCTGGCAACTTATCTAGCAAAGAGTAAAAGGTCAGAACACCACCAGGTGAGACACAGTTCAGAACGACTGCAGGTTCCCCAATAGGTGGTAAAAACAAATATACATACACTGAAAGAAACAGACACACCAAAAAAAGAAAAAAGAAAAAAAAAATCCCACTTGATGATTTTTCAAAAGACTGGGACTTCTCAGCAAGGTTCAGCATCTTCAGCAATCGAGCAGCACTGAGAACCAAACACTGTACGAAACCAACACTACTTAAAAAAAAAATAAAGCAAATACTTCAGCTTTGATTTTCCTCAATCTCCCGTGTTCATCCAATACAGTCACTTCAAAAAACTTCACTCACACTCCTCTTGAAAGATATCATTGAAGAGGCAAACCAAAGCGTACAGATTGAACGTACATGAATAATTATCTATTTTTATCTCGCTCCGCCATGTCCAGCCTTTGTAGCAACCTTGACATGCCATCCACCTGTTTCCCTGATGCTTTTGACTAATTTCATTCTATTCCCTAATCCGCAAATGCTTTTCCTGAGCCAGTCCATATGGCCATTACATTACTGTGCTCTCTGCACTGCTGGGTCAGGCCCATGGTCCATCCAGCCCAGTATTGTCTGACAGAAGCAGCACAAAACATGACCTAGAGACAGCAAAGCAACCACAATAGAAACCTGACTCTCTCTCCTTTGTTACCAGACACCAACTAGAAAAATCTGTCATTGAAGTGATGTGTTCCCCTCCAAAGGGGAATTCTAAGCTATGCTATGAACACGTTTTGAACAGGCTGCTAATTAAAAACTAACAAATACTGCATTATTAAGACATGGCATATGTAAATGCCTAGTTCAGCCTTGTTTTTTTAGCTTTATGTTTGTATAGAGCCTACTAATGTCAGTACAGGATGCCAGCGCTTCTGAAAAACACAGAGCATGTCATTTGCAGGCTTTCACAGACACTTGAAACTGCAAATTGGACATGAGAAGCTCTAAAAGTCTGGTGAGTTAGAGTAAGAAAAACTGAACATTTTCCCATGTGGTCTTAAGATTTTTGTCCTCAATGTTTTGTTGCCCTACACTATGTTTTAAGTTGCAGTGACAGAAGTGAGTTGATACTACGGCCAAAGTACAAATTAGCTCCTCTTCAGAGAGGAGAATTGTCTAGACCATTTTCTGAGCGTGCCTAATTCAAGACTGCCATTATCATCTCACTTATTACATTCCATACCTTTCTCTCCTGACCACAAGATTTCCCTCAATTCCTACACCTACTATGCAGGGTGATATTTCCACTAATACAAAGTAATGTCCAAGTGGCATCGACACCTGAGAAAACCCCAATGTGCATCACTTCAGTACTGGGTGTATCCATAGCTACTCAAAACATATTCTAGCAAGATGGAAGTCTGTAATTCCCATTTGAAGGGAAGAACAAGTGACTCCCATTACTCAACAATTCTGAACCAGGTAACATCTGGTCAATGACATCTCAGCCTCATTTAGTCAGCTAAACTTACCAAAATGATCTTTTACTGTTACCAGATCCCAGATCAGATGTCTTCAAAAGCACAAAGATAGACTTGGAATCAAGGAGCCTAAATTCATTCCTCACACTGGGCACAAGCCTCCCACTCTGAAGGGGCCAGCAAGAAGTAAGCTTGCGCCTGAAGGACTTTGAGACAGATTTGGAAGCAGCAGAGATGTTTTGCTGAATTTCACTCACTCAACAAGAGTAAAACCATGCACAACCACTAAGACAGCTGACTGTTCAATTTACTATGATTTTTAAAGAGGAAAAAAAAACAAAACCTACAAGCTTGACCCAGCTAAAGCCACAGACTTACCTTATCATCTATACTGTGAGTGGACAGAAGTGACTGAACTAGGATAACTGTAGCCAGAGGTGCACCTACTAGGGAAGACTGCATATATTAAGAAATCCACAACATTCAGCAATGCTCTAGAAACTACTTGGTTACTCTCACTTGTCATCAGCATCAGTAACTTTTTGTAGAAAATAAAGTCTAGCATTCTCTAAAAACATACAACAATGTAATGAAAAGAATGCACTGTTATAAAGACATTTATGGTGCAATTTTACTACTGCAATACACCTAATTCCATCAGCATTAGCTTTGTGGGTTTTCTACAAGATGGTACACGCAAAATGAGGCTGTTACCAGAGACAAGAAAAGGGGAATTTATACTTCATAAAATCCATTGCACTAGTGTCGCAGAAGCACTCATACCAAATTAGAAACCTGTTGTATCAGCAGGAAAGTAAACTGTAAGAATTTTTAACAGTTACATTGACTTTTTTTTGTGGTTTTAGTAAAGTCTGGCAGAAGTGAAAGAGGTGACAAATGACATTTACAAAGTAATCTTAGTCTCTGCTCCTACGATCTGATTATTTTTTCCTCCAAAGGTGATAAAAACTAATATTTCTCTCATTTGCACTAGGGAACTCCTGGTGAGGACTTCATAATCCACGAACAGAATCAGAAGCAATGGCACATTCTCCTCACCAAAGAGACAGAACACTTAAAAAACAAATCTTTGCAACACAGACTGAGGGGAAGAAAATTGAACTAAATCAAATAAGAATCTATACTATACTCAATAAAACAATTAGAAGCACTAAAGCTTTTTAAGACAAAATTGGCTTAGAGCAAGGCACGGCATTTCTTTAGAAAAGAGCAGAACATACACTAGTCAACTTGAGACCCAAGTAAATTCCGGCATGAAGTCCCCAAACTGAATTGTACCAACACCACACAGAAGGACAATAGTTGCACAGTCATCTGCTTGAAGTGTAGCAGAATTTTTCCAGAACATCCCCTTCCCTCTGCAAGCCCAATAACGCACAGTTAACCCTGCACATACAGCCCTCATTATGCACAAAACACCTGCCAGCGAGAGCCCTCTACCTACTGAAAGACAAGGATATCCTGCGGTCTAAGTTTTATATATAAACAGGAAACTTGCAATAACTTGGGTAAGACAACACTGACATATGATACAACACAAGACTGTTTAGAACAGAGTAGATGAGAAGCTCCACTCAGAATTTCAACTTAGGACCTCCTGTATTTCCAGTGCAGGTTGTGTAGCCTTCAGAACAGAATTCATACTCTACACCTGAGAACTTCAGATCCTAGAAATCTAACTTTTGCTAATTGCTGAATTATTTCTACTACCCCATCCAGAAGTTTTTCTCTTTAATTGCAAGGCAACTTATCTTTCTGTTTTACTATGAAAACCACACAGTTATTTTAAGTTAGTAACAGATCCCACTCTAAGTAATTTATTTTTCCATTCTATCATCTTCTCCTACCAGGAGGTTTATTTTATTTTAATAAACCGGGGAGGGGGAGAGGAGGGGTGACAATATGAGGTCATGCACAGGAATTCACCTGATTTGTACACAAAGGAATTTCAAGGAGTTATTGCTGCCCAAAGTCAATTAAAACCAAATTCACAATGCATGAGGAATATATATCCATAATATAGCTTATTCTGTCAAAAAAGTAACAGAACATATTAATACTGGAACAAGAATGTGCTTTCAAAGTTTTTCACAGAATAATCATCCTCTTTAAACTCTGTGTTTCCCTCTTCAGTTTTAAGAGGTGCTGAAATACACAAAGCCACATCTAAGAAGGGCTGGAAAACCATGTTCATCAAAAATGCTGACCAAAACAAAGCAGATCAATTTGACTATTTCTAAGAACAGAATTTCCAAAGATAGTAAAATGAGACCACTAGGTTTTTGATGCATGCTGGAAGTCAGCTCCCTAAGCACTCTGTTACACTGCTGGACAGAGAAAATGTTGTAGGTGGTTCTCAGCTCCAAGATCCAACACTGCTGAACTGAATAAGGTATTTGCTTGGGCAATCAGGACTACAGAAGCTTAAATTTCTTCAGTAAGCAGCAGGTCAATTACTGTGCACTTTAGTGATCAAAAAATCCCCCAAATACCCTATGTACAAGAAGCAGGGCAGCTGATTTCTGCTCACATCCCTGAGGTAGTGCAGTTATGAGTCACCAAACAGAATGAAACCCAACAGGAGGGGATACACCGTGGGCTTAACCCCATTAGTAACAACAGATCACAGCATGATTCCAGTTGAACCTGCACACCCATGAGCAAACCCGCTCTGAAAGCTATTGGGAAACAAACTACCGGGAAAGCCATAGCTAAGAATCACCTCTTCACGTAAAAGTTACATATCTTCCGTATGCACACACAAAAAATAAGTACACCACTGCTAACCAATACTTCACACGCCTTAAATTCTGATCGGCGTGATTTCAGTGGTATTAACTGACAAAATGAAGTGGTCACAGCTAACAACTGAATAGAGATAGAACTCAGTGACAGGTGAAGGAGTATTGCTTTGGAGGGAGACCTCATATCCCTCATATCCCAAAAAGCTATATTAAAAAGGCAGCTTAACAGTCTTTACCAAAAAAAACCCTACCAAACTATTGGTTTGTTTCATGATACCTGTCAACTGATAAAATAACGTGGGGCACGAGCTTGACCTTTAGCCTCCCACACTGCAGGCAGGTGTGCTGAAACGGTTGAGGAATCTTCTCAGAGAGGTCAGGGATGTTGTTTGACTTGCAGAAAAAGCGAGAACGCACTTTCAGAAGTTTCCAGGGCCAGAAAGTCTCCCCTATCTATTTAGGAAATGAAGATCCGGGAAAATGCAGTCCATAGGTCAATTCTCCAGACTTCTTAAACCTAAAATCAAGGATTCTCTGAATCAAGCTGAATTTTTTGCTGTTTGCTTGTTCAAAATGGAGCAGAACAGGAAGCCCAGGAATCAAGGAGCTTTTACATTTTTAATTATTGTGCTGAACCTCTTTCCACTGCTGCCATAAAATACACCTCCAGTACACCACTCAAAAGACCACACTAGAAACAAGGTAAAATTTAACACACTCATGAACAATTTCCCCTCATACAAGCGTCCTAAATCATAAACTATTCACCAGAATTTCCTTTCGAACCTCATGTCCTTATATCTAAGCACTGGGTTTTGTCCAGGACAACAGTCAAGTGGACTCCAAGTAACTTAAATCACTTCCTCATACTTGAAGCATCCATGAAACCTCTGATATGCACTTTATTTTTGTCACTACTTCAATTCCTCTGTACTGAGACTTTCGTCCAAACAATTTAGAGCATGACACTGTACAAAAATATTCCAAAAACAAACATTCACCATAACCCAAGAAGATAACACCAAAAAACATTAAACAGACACAGCACACAAATATTTAGTGACCATTAAAATTTGCACGTAGCATAGAATGCTACCAACAAAATAACTGAAATGCAAAGAGCATTTAAAAAACCCAGTATGACTTTTGCCTTAACTTTCCTTGTCACTGAGCTTTATACTATTACACACTCTCACTTCCTGGTTTGTCAGAAACCACATTGTTTCAAAGTCAAAGCTGCTCACTTCAAGGAAGGAGGAGCAACGATAGGTATTTTTAAAGATGCATTAAGACCTCTGATAATAGCAGAGTATCTTTGTAAACTTAAAGACAGTTTTTCTCCTAATGACTGGTCTCCTGCATCAAAGAAACATCATTAACTAGCCTAATAGCTTTAAACTGCAACTCAAAGCAATTGGCCCAAGAAGTTCAAGACATATATATTATGTCTGTAGCTTCAGCAGGAAAAGTTGTATCCTCAATTTTTAGTGAATTCTGTTATGAAGTATTAAACACATCCACAAGGTATCCAAAAAATAGCAGCTGACTGACTCCCTAATTAATTACTTAAAAAAGGACACTGAAACCACATTCTACTCTTCCCAACAAGCAGACTATGTAAAAAATTTGAATTAACTGCTCCCTGAAATCCTCATTCCCTGTACATGGAAGTTTTGCCTACTTCCAAAGCAAACGAGAAGTAAAGAGGGGCATAAATATCTTCGTGGGAAAACCTGTTTTGACTTAGAACAACAATAAGTATGTTTTGATGACAGTTTGAGTTACTAAATTAACATTTAACTTTCTTGTTGAGCATGCCTGTTAAATGTTTAAACATAACAATACACACTTCCCAGCTCTAAATAAAGCAACAATTTCTCTGAGGCTAGCTAAGGAGGATGCTGTTTAGGGTTGTTTCAAGTTTAAGTATGCACGCTTAGAAGCTCACATGGGGGTTTTTTTCAGCTCTTGTGATAAGTAAAAACAACTTAGTTGAAATCCAGTATGGTGAAAGTGTAAACATGTAAAAAATTACTAACAGAAAGATAACATCAAAAAACTGCGGGATTCTTTTGCATGTCCGTGCTGTTCTTTTCCCTCTTTCAGCCAATCAACTTACCAGATTAAACACAGTGTCGACTATGTCTCTGTTGGACACTTCACCAACTTCCACCAGTCCTGTCAGCACAGCAAACTTCATCTTTATACCTCGGATGGGGACTCCTGGATTCAAAGGCTGCAGCACACTTCCCCCTTCAGCAGCATTTCCTTCTTTTCCCGCTCCTCCTCCTCCTCCTCCATCATCACCTGTTGTGTGAACAACTTGTTTGTCCTCACTCGCCATGGCCAGTTCACCGCAGGTTACGGCTTCCAGCGCCAGCTCCACGCTCGCCGCTCCGGCAAGAAGGAGCGACCTGTGCAGCCGGGAAGGTGAGCGGCGGCCCACTCCTTCCTTCCCTTCAGCTCCGGCTCCCGGGAAAAGCGGCGTCCGGCGGGGGAGGGCGTCAGGCAGGGAGGACGCGCCCTCGGAATCCCGGCTCCCTCCTTAGCAGGAGGCGTCTGTCACAGCGCTCTGCCCCCGGGCAGGTATTTACAGCCTGAAGGACAACGCGAGGGGTGTTTCAGTCCCCGGAGCGCCGGGCGC